>JABEEJ010000648.1:0-62608 GCA_013363135.1 Fusarium brevicatenulatum
AATATAATACTTAAAAAGCTAGTTATAGAAATAAGATAAGGCTATTCTTTATAGGTATTTAATTAATATCTTTTAAACTAGCTTATTTAATTTAAGTTAGACCTTTAAAATATAAGCTAATTTAAGCTAGACCCCTTATAAGCTAAGCCCCTAAAAAAGCCGGCTTGGCTTAACTTATTGCAAGCATTGGGTAAAAGGGATAAAGGGGGATGTTAAGGCTTGGAAGAAAGAGATCAAGGGCCAGCAAATGGTATCTCAGGCTTTATCGCCGCATCTCTGATGTAATAACAGGGTTTATGCTAGTTCAGAACTATACATGACATATCCCTCGGACAACTCTCAGGCTGATCTGGAGAGAAGCCCGAGAGGAGCACCAATTCTGATAATGATGATCGTGCTGTAGAAATTTACCTCAATCCACCCCGCACAGAGCATGCCCCTCTATTCTCCAATACCTTCGTCCCCCACGGGGTCCGTGGAGACTTCAGAGGCCCCAGTCCATCCAAAGGAAAATTACCAACGCATTATCTTGGACAAAGTGACACCGCAAAAGCCGAGGCCAGATGCTACGTTGCGTAGGATAGTGGGGAATTACCCCAATGCCCATGGGGACATGGCCTTCTCCAACCTTCTCCCCGCAGGTGCTTCCCATGCGGAGACTAGCTATCAACAGCATGGTTTCTTGTTGCATTCGGCCCGTCACGAATGTCACACGCTTTCGAAGCCGGTGAAGAACGCAGAAGTGTTCCCTCGGTCCCTAGTGAAACAATCCGTTGGTCGATCAGAGCCGCAAGACTCGTACACTGCCCGATACGGGGGTCAGCCCGGCTCATGAATAGCTGCTGACGGAACTTGCCCGCTGCCGTATTGCCGAGTCACCGTTACGCGCACCTATAGGATGCAAAGAATAGTAAGGACAGTATCTAACGGAGAACTCCACAACTCCACCTATCTACTTGAGACAAGGTTTGATCCAGAATGCGGAGAGTCGTGCTAAGAGATTATGTATAATTACCTTAAACGTCTCCGGCTTTCTTGGCTTCCGATCACTATCTGGGCAGATGCAACCGCAGGCCAATTGTCAACATGTCTGAACAGATTCTCAAGCCAAAGGAGGAACTCGGCCATGCCGACTTTGACCATAACGAAGTCTTGAAGAACAATGATCTTATGCATGATGCCTTTGATGCGGAACAGCGCGAGCATGAGCAGGGTGTTTGGGCTGCCGCGAAGGCCCATCCTTGGGCTTGTTTCTGGGCCTTCATAATGTGCTTTACCATTGTGAGTCAATGACAAGAGTCCTCATCTTTGAACGGCTACTGATGTTTGTTCAACCAGGTCATGGAATCGTTCGATATGTTTCTGAACGGAAACTTTGTCGCTCTCCCCGCCTTCCAGAAACACTACGGAGTCCACGTCGAGGGTTCAGGTTGGACCATTCCAACAAGATGGCAGAGTGCTCTCTTCCAAGCAGGGCAATGTGGTGCTTTCGTGGGTGTCTTCCTTGCCGGACCCATCACCAACAAGTTCGGTTACCGATGGACAACAATCTTTGCCCTGATGCTCATGAATGCGACCATCTTCATATCGTTTTTTGTAAGTCGTCAACCTACTCCAATCCCCAGATGGCGCCTAATCAGATTTGTAGGCCAACTCGTTGGAGCTCCTTGTTGTCGGACAAGCCTTGGAAGGTGTACCATGGGGCTTTTTCATTGCCAACTCCCCTGCCTATGCTTCCGAGATCGTGCCCCTTGCCCTCCGCGGTGCTTGTACAGCGACTCTGCAGATGAGTTGGTCTATAGGATCCATCATCGTGGCTGGCGCTACTTATGCCTACAACAAGAGGAACGATCAGTGGGCTTGGCGTGTGCCACTCGCTTTGCAATGGCTTTTCCCAGTAAGTGATTCTCGAGCCTCGCCAATCATCTCCGGCCTCTAATATTTTGCTTGCAGACCCCTCTCTTGATTCTTGTATTCCTCTCCCCCGAGTCTCCATGGTGGCTCATTCGCAAAGGCCGCAAAGATGAGGCACTACGATCGATTCAGCGCCTCGGAAGTGATGACAAGGAGGTAGCTCACCAGAAGCTTGCCATGATGGAGCGCACTGTCAAGATTGAGGAGCAGGAGGGTGGCAACCCTTCTCTGCTCGACCTCGTCAAGGGTACCGACTTGAGACGGACGATCATTACTTGCTTGATCTACGCCTCGCAGAACTTTGCCGGTAACTTGATCGCTAACCAAGCCACTTTCTTCTTCGAACGTAAGTGTAACTCATGGCCGTTCCCGTAAACTACTTTGCTAATCTCAACTCTAGGAGCCGGAGTCTCAACCGAGCGTGCCTTCCAGCTTAACCTCATCAATTCATGCCTCCAGTTCGTTGCCAACATCTTGTCTCTCCCCATCACCAGTTCGTTCGGCCGCCGTACTATTTACCTCTGGGGAACAATCATCAATGTCGCCTTCTTGTTCATCCTAGGCATCGTCGCCACAATCCATCAGACCACCGCCACCAACTACACACAAGCTGTGCTTGGAATATTGATATCCTTCGTCTATGCTGGTAGTCTTGGACCTATCTCGTACACAATCATCGCCGAGACCTCGTCTGTCCGACTTCGTGCTCTAAGTACTGGTGTTGGTCGTGCTGCCTACTACATTGCCGAGATCCCCATGATCTACCTGGCCTCGCGACTTCTGAACCCTACCGGATGGAACCTTGGTGGCAAGTGTGGCTATGTCTGGGGAGGCACTGCAGTTATTTGCTTCGTCTCGGCCTACTTCTTCCTTCCTGAGCTCAAGGATCGATCATACCGTGAGACTGATATCTTGTTCAAACGCAAAGTCCCTGCAAGGAAGTTCAAGTCGACTGTCATCGATGTCAGGGACAACGAGTAGAGACAAAATTAAGATCTATAGTTTACGAGATTATGCGGCGTATTTGTTGGAAACCGTATGTTTACGGGTAGCTCAGGTTGAAGCACCTTTGTTGTAGACCTTGTATATTAGCTGAAGAGAATTTGAACGACGAACGATTATGCTTGGTAGTTGTCTCTGAATGACGTTGTGCTTTAACAGCGATTTCTGGTCTACTATTGATACAGCCATACTTGCGATAACAACAATGCTTGTCAGAACTCTCATAATCGGTGATCATATGTTTGAACACCTCCCGCCAAGAGCCACTGGTGCTTTCTCATCCAAATTTACAGTCATATATTCATGTTCTATGCACTATGACATAATCGCAAGTCGCGGGTTTAGCTCAGTTGGGAGAGCGTCAGACTGAAGCCAACTTCATCACCGATATCTGAAGGTCGTGTGTTCGATCCACACAAACCGCATTGATTGATGGATTCCCAGAGATGGGATCTTGCTTTTTGCACTTTGACACAGTTACCTAGAATTGCCCTTTTGTCCTCATTACCGCATGCCAACAACCAACCTCCTTACCCCAACAGAGTATTCTTATTTACCTGATAGCACCTGGAATATTCAGGACACCTAAGTACAGATAGTAATTCTAGACTCATTTACTACCTTACTAATAGGTAGGGCCTTTCACGCGTCTACGCATATTCTATCAATCTCTATAATCGATCCTATGCGAGGCAATCCCGGTCTACTGATCTCTATGTACATAGTCCAACTTCAAGGAACTGGTGTACAGATCCAGGAACTTCAGATACATACGTAAAAGTCAACCGCTCATCTGTCTTTGCGAGCAGATTGGTCCAGTCCTGCAAGCTGCGCTCCTGAGAGTTGAAGAACTGCAACATGTGCATGTCTGCGGCATTGAGCATATGGCTCAGCGTTGCAAACGGAAGTGCGGCTGTGTCCGGAGGAGCTACAGCCTCAACGAGAAGGACTCGTGAACCACACTCAAGGTGCGGTACCAGATGCCTGAGGATATTTGCCGCATACTCGTCCGGCCAGTCATGAAGAACCATCTTGAGCATATAAACGTCGCCTTGGGTGTTGTGGGCTTGCAAGAAATCGTGCGGCTCAAACTTGACCCGAGACTTGATCTGGGCAGGTACTTGCTCATCGAAAGAGGTCCGAAGTTGAGGAAGATCTTGGACAATGAACTTCAGGTTAGGGAACGCCTGAGCAATAGTGGTAGAGTCATTTCCACTAGAACCCACAATCTGAGAGATGTCAGTAAACTAAAGTGCGTAAAGGAAGCTCTTTCCAGTGACCTACATCAACCACAGTAGCTTCACCAAGCTTATTCCAGTCATAAGCCGACTTTAGCAAGTCAACAGTCTTGATGACAGAGGCCGATGCTGCCACTTGCATGCACTCGGCGAATCTCGCACTACGCCAACCTTTCGGCTTGCCTTCGACTTCGCGATTGACATAGTCCCAGAACGTCTGAGGCTTGTCCAATTTGTCAATATTAGCCAAGGAAAAGCCGCTCTCAGCTGGTTCTTGACTAGGCTCCTTTTTGCCGCTGCTGAACTTCCAGAGTGACTCTGCAACGTGAAGTGAACCAGGACCGGCCTCCTGCAACAGATGTCGAAGCCAGTTCTGATACAGACGATTCCGGGCAGGAAGAGCAGATATAGAAGTATGACAAACGCTATCAGGCCTATCGTTGGCACTGGCGAAGATCCGAATTGAGATGGCATACTTAAGGACCCGGCGCACGATATTTTCTGGAAGTTTAACCCGAGAAGTGATTTCAGCATATGTTACCGACCCGTCGATTGGCACAGCGTTCCAGAAGTCGAATTGATTCAGGATGTTTGTAACAGATGCATCATGGAATGCCTGTATATCAGCTATCAGCTCGACGTTTCTCAAGGTGGACATGGACCCCACGAACAAGAAGAGGACCCATAAACGATGAATCAGTCGGCCCAAGAGCAAGGCGGTAGAGGTCAGTGGTGGCATCGAGCAGTTGCATGCGAAGACCAATGATATCAGGATCCTTTGGGTAGTCGGCAAGACCATCTTGTTCGAAAGACGGAGCAGGAAATCCGCTTTTCTCAAGCTTCGCTGCCAAAGCTATCGCTGCTTGTGATGCAGCCTCGGCGAGGCTAGTCAGAGATGGCGTCGTAGTTGTCATGTTGAACTAGATGAGATGGCGTATCTGCAGTGCAAGTTTCTCGAAATTTACCACGGCCACTCCTCCGGCATGAATGAGTCTTGCTTAAATAGTAAAAGCGGATGAGAAAGACTATGCTATACTCCTACGGACTTCATCTCCGGGGATCCTAGAGCGTTGTACTGGATTGTGAATGCCAAGCCTACTGATGACTTCGTTGACCCTAAATAGACAAGTGCTGACGCTACTGGGAAGCTGTGTTCCCATTTTCGAGCTATTTGGACTAAGGTCGTCTCACTGATACTTGAAGGCCACAACAGACTCAGCTTGCAGGGATATGACGCACCGAAGGACTTCCGATGTCCGACGGCATTTGCTAATTGGAACGACTAGTGGTCTCCAGGCCTAAAGACATGATATAGCCTCGTCTTTAAGGATTTACAGACCCCTAAAAAGTCGCCTGGGAATTTGTCTCACCACAATGACCTATCAACATGCATATAACTTGTTGGAAACTTCAATCTGGAGCCTTGGCCAGTTTCACGTCGATCAATCACATAGGAGTATAGCACGGCAAGAAATTAACGCTCGATACAACGATATAATTATATATAGAATCTGCCTGGGGTAATCGCCAGTCGCTTCAGATTGGCGACCACGCCGTCGCCATCATGAGGGGAGGGATTTTCAAGTGGGCTTGAGCCTCACTAGCACTCGAATCCGCCAAACTAATCTATTTCTTTTCCGTGGGAGAGGAATCGCCGTCTTCAGAAGACTCCCGAATTAGGAACTTCTCATCGTTGACATGGTGATGTCGAACCCAAAAAATGATGGTCTGGACGAAGAGAGCGATTCCAGGAGCGGCCCACGCCCACTGTGAAGACTATGTTAGCCAGTGACAAGAGTTAGGACAGCCATACTTACGATGAGATTAGGATCTTTGATCGAAGGAATCAAGATCTGAGCTAACGCCGCAGACAGAGCCTGCATGGCCAAGTTGATAGCGACAACAGTCGACTTCATACCCTCAGGCGCCCTTGCATATGCCATCTCGTATGCCGTGACTGCGGTAAAGAGCTCACCAATCGCTCCCAGCATAACGGTTGGCAGCTGCCACCAGATAGACACGGGAGACACACTATCGCATGTTGAAGCCTGGTATCCGCAAGGTGAGGTTTTATAGACCCTCCACTGGATAATTGCACCGACAATGCTTCCGATGATGGCGGAGGTGTAGCCGACAGTCATGCGACTAATGGGCCCAAACTTGATGTGGTATCTGTTCAAGAGAGGGTATAGAACAAACGACATGATGGGCGCGAAGACCATCAGTGTGAGTGGGTTGAAGTTATGGATCAGATCGTTGGGTGCACCTTTGGTAGTCATTGACGCTCCCTGGTTAGATAAAACGGTACCAACACCGCCGTTATTAAGATAGAATAACGGCTGGTAAAGAAAGATCTGGCACGCTGAGAGGGTCCTGCGAGCATGCTCGACTGCCTGGCTATCCCAAGAAGCTGTTTTGCCCTTCGCAGCAAGAACAGATGGCTTGACTGAGTCAAAGAAGTTCTTGGCCCAGATCCTGCCTTTGTTTTCTTTGATAGCCAACCCAACAATCTTGAGAAAGTTATCGAGATCAGATCCTTGAGGCGGTGCGCGCTTGAGGGTTTTGTAACGCCACATGAGCAGCACTGGCAAGAGGATGTAGATGATGCCTGGAAGGAGAAAGGCGAGCCAGAAGCCAACATACTTCTCGATGTAGGTAGTAGCGATCATGAAGAAAGCACCAACGTTGATGCACATATAGAAGATCAACATGATCCTCTGAATAGTGGTCTCAGGATCAACGATGACACGCTCACCAGACTTGAGGGTCTTGACATATTCTATCTGGTCGGTGTATTGGTCGATGATGAGAGGAACAACATTAGGCTTGAACAGGCCAGCTCCGATGGCGAGAAGAAAGAAGCTGACCATGAATGGCGCAAGCCCATTGCCGGCTTTGAGAACAGCGGGAGCTGCGCCTCCAACCATGATAACGTGTGCCACGCCGCCGATGGTGACTCCGTACATGATCGCTCTGAAACGGCCGGTCTTGGTGTCGCCGAGCCACGCACCAAAGATTGGGATGAAGTAGGCAAGGAAGTTGAAGAGGAGAACCATGGCTGAGGCAAACTGTAAGCCTCGGTTTCTACCATTGACTTTGGTCAGTCGATAGTTCAGTCACATATCAGATCAACTTACAAAGCACCAGCATGGCCATTGGGGTCGCTCTTAGCAACAGCTCCGGCTCCATTGCCTCCCTTTGGCAGCGGAAACTGGAGGAAGTTGTTGAAGACTGTTTTGCAACCATAGAATGAGGCTCGTTCTGCAAGCTCAACGATGCAGAGAAGATATGAAACCCATGGGATACGCCCTGCTATTTTCCGTAATTTCTGTTTCTCTTCGGTGGTTGGGGGTAATCGATCCGAGGGGCTATCGGATAGAGACACAGCATTGGCCTCGGGGTCGAGTGCTGGGTTCTTGCCTTGAACAGCCTCAACTGACGTTGCTAACAGAAACTTATTAGTCGTGCTTCGATTTGGCGCGAGACTACTCACCCATATTGTAGCTGATAGTAACCTCTCGAAAGCAATAAGTTGCCAGGGCTTGGGATCTCACAAACCGATGAAACGCTGAAGGGTACGGACTAGATATCTTGTTTATGGTGGTTTTGTAACACCATGTTTCGCCCCCGGACTGATGTCGCCATCATCTCAATCTTCACATCATTGACAAATTACATAAAAAGAGGGCCTTCTGTGGGTGATCCATGGTTCAAGCAACCACTCTTGAGTGTATTGAGATCTGTTGGTTTAACATAGGGGTCTGAAAGGAGCAATTTGCATTGTTGGTCATGATGTCGGAGTCGGGCCGCCCCGATCCCACGTTACAGCGCGGGAAGTGGGTGATGAGTTATTAATGAGCAAATCGTCAATCGCCAAACTGCCAGGTAGTTCGTCGGAGCAAGCAAGGAATAGTTCGGGGATTCCGAAAAAGGTGTGAAAAGCTTTAAGAAGAATGGAGCAAACACCGCTACGATTCGTGTATTGGCCTGGTGAGGGCTCGCATCTGAGCATCGACGATAGCGATCGTTGCAGTGGAGTAGATTTAACTTTATCCTAGCTCCATAACTCGACAATCTTTGCTGTTTTGCTATAGCAAGAGCAAGGTGAGCCGGGTTTCCTACCATATCAGTGGGTTCTGTGCGTCTAACACCACTTTCGCTAGATATTGTGTCACCGGCGCACGGCTAGAACGGCATCTCAGACTTTACTATTGATACAAAATCCCATATACGGATATATTAGGCCTATCTGAAGACGGGCTGTCTCTCCCATTGGAGAAGATCCTGTTTTTGATTTGATGGAAAGGTACTTGAAGTTTCGAAAGTTCTTCTGAGAACAGGCCAGTGTATTTCGTTCTGGAAATGCGGGATCCTTACAGTGGATGTATAGTGGGTGACAGCCTGTAGACCCACCCGAATGCGTGAAGCAACTTGAAGCAGCTAAACGCAACTTCAATCACCTGGTTAGGAGATCAGCACCATGCCGACGTAGCGAAGACTATTCAGTAGTGAAAGTCTGGGTAGAAATAATGTGCCTTTATTTGGAATGTCACCTTTCAAAGCTTTTCCGGTCTGCAGTAGGCCATAGAATTAATCTACGTAGCTTGTTGTTGATAGTCAATGCATGCCTTCACCTTGAGCCATGAAGAGATCCAAGATGTAGCATCGAGCTGTCATGCTACTAAATAGTCTTTGGTGCACGAAGAAATGATCAATATCAAAGTTTATTCAAGTATCTAAGCTTTTCGCAAGCAAAGTACCTATGTTATGTGGATTCCCCATCCCTTATATGCTTAAAATTCAACTGCTTGAGTATGTTCTTTTACCACAAGGCAAGTCCTTCGACCGAAAACCTCAATGGTTTCCCAAGCGACTGTGTCATGAGGCTCTAGCAGGCTGAGGAGGAGGGGGGTCAGGCTTTGGGCAGGGCTTAGGGGGTCTGGGTCGAGCCGGAGCAGGCATGTTGTTTTGTTTGCGTGAGTGAGATTAAAGTCGTTTGGTTGGGCTTTTGAATGTTGTAAGGCTGGAATGGTGTTATGTTCGTGTGGTTTGAGAAAAAAAGAAATGGAAATTCCCCAATCGAAGAACCTTTCTTTTATAGACATTACTCTTGTTGAATCACGGGGAGTGCTGTATGGGGCTGATTTGCTATTCATTGCTGCAATTTCGGTAAACACGGTTGCAAGATAACACGGGATAGAGAGCGTGAATAACAGAATTCGAGAATGTATGGCAGCCAGTGCTAACAAGATATGCTTCTAGTGTTATCATGGTTGATCAGTGTGACTGAGTCTGTGTTGCGATTAAGCTGCGACAAGTTGCCGGAACTCAACCACGAAAGCATAAAGTCAAACTATCAGCATTAAATATCATGACAGCACTATACCTAAAGGAGAGCTGCTTGTTATATGGAGTAATTGCTATTGTCATGACTTGGATGATTTGGCAAGACGAGATGTTACAGAAAAGAGGAAATTGCTGTTGATAAGGGAAATCGCTGTTAGAAAGAAGTAAGTACTGCTGGAAAGAATTACCTGCATGCCTAAAACTGAAGTACCAACCCTCAGAGTCATGTGGTACCAGTATTGAGTGTAGGCTTCATCATGCACAGGGCCCCATGATCAAATGTCGCTGCAGAATACTACCGAGTGTGCTCGATATATTTCCCCTCCGATACCGACCAATCTGGTCTTTGCCACTTTAGTGTCTAACCACTATTGTTGTATTAAACCATGAAAATGAGATATGAAGAAATATGTATCAAACATTCCTTGCTCGGCCTTGACTGGCTCAGGTATTCCTCATATATATCGAGCAGTTCATTACTCGTCCTTATAGTACCAGCAGAAATCCACCCTATTTCACCTCAGAGAGTGCACTAGACTCTTCAGGCTACTAAATAAGTTCTACTATTCATTCTAGACAATCTTGCTCCAGTTTCTCTGACATCGCCTTCCTGTTCAACTCTCTGACCTTCTCTTTCATCCTTTCCTTCACATCAACACACTCGCAGGCAAGAGCCATTTCAGCAATTCTTATTGCTGGCATTCTCTTGCCTTTCTTCTTGATATTTGAAGCCTGCTCAAATATCCATGCTTTAAGATCTCGCTCAAATGCTGTAGCATGGTATGGTTCATCAAACTCAATTCCATAACTGTGGTTAGGATCGGCTGGTAAGACTCTGCTGCAATAATGGTGTTCATCAAAGCCTTCGACCTCCTTTATCTTGACAAGTGTGATGTTCTGACTTGGTGTGAAGCCTGCAAATAAATCTCGATAAGCTGGAAATTCAGTAATCGCAGCGTCCATCATGCCATTCGCTTGAAGACCATATGCCAAAGACCAGAAAGGATTGTGTCCAAGTTTCCATTTCTGCTGGCTTTGGAATACTTTCTCGATATAGAGAGTATCATATGGACTACAGTAGCCATATGGTATTACACCATGCTTATCAAGATTGAACGCTGTGTTCAGAGGGAACCGCGTCATGTACAAACTCGCAACATAGCGTGTTTGCTTAGACACTGAAAATGCAATGGGTACAGGAGGACATTTGATGCTAAGATATCGGCCCTGGGGATTGGCAAGTGTAGGTACGAACTGTATGTATTCGACGTAATGCACTCGAGAGCTAGGGAGTGTATATTCCCAGATGAGACGCTGGATCACGGGGTCCAGTTTCTGAAATTGTGGAAACAAAGTACTCTTGTCGGGAAGAGATAGAGACTCTGCATGCTTTCGTGTGTCAGGAGACATTCTGATGGTATTTTGAAACGACTTGTGACGATTAGTTGGTGTTGGATGTGAATCGGTAGTTGGCTAAGAGACAAGTATAAAGTGCTTCGAGCAGAGGCATGATCATGATTTATGAGTGAACGAATACTGTTGTTGGTGAGCATAAACAAGTCATGTACTGTGAGTGTTCAGACACTAGTATTGAGGCCAGGCATGGAAACCGTTCAGGAACTACTGAACATGAGGATTGGTCAGTTGCACAGCCACCAAGTTCATGCTATTTGAACAAAGAGCCTCAAACTTGTTCAGAGGCTACATCCACCAGACTGTTCACAACCATTGACCTACTGTTTTTTACAGACTGAATCAGTCAGTAGACGCACGTGCGCTTCATCTTTGTTTCGACCTGAGGTTTGTGGAGCAGCGACGGCTGTATCTACAAAAAGCTTTGAATAACGCCAATTGTTACATGTCTCACTAAAAGGAATTGCCACATTATCGCTGACCTTAGTAGGTAAGACATTGGTGCGTAAATAATGAGTGACGCAAGTTGGCTGGCATAGTATTCAAGAACTTGGAAGGAGCTTCTTGTTGGTTTTGGCATCATCTCATGCTACAGAGTCGCCGTTGGAAATGTTCACACCCAAGCTCTGCAAGACCATTGGTATACAGATATGGCATGCAGTAAGGCATATAACGATTTGGGTTGGCAGACCATCCTCTGCCTTCTCACCTCAGTAGCATCCACATCCCTCTTCCGTCTCTGTAACAAAACAAGGGGGGAGGAACTTTTCCTTGCACAGGTGCCTAATCAGGTAGCTTTGGGGTAGCAATACTAATCATTTTGATTTGGATGTCGTCCCCAGCCATGGTGCAACGCGAGAAAAAATATTAAGCGCCTGACCGAAGACAATCCTTACCAGATTTCACCTGGCAGGATCACATTCCTGGGCGTTTCCTTTAGCGCTTACGCTTAACAATTTGTCCAGCAACAGGAATTTGGACAAAATTGACGAATGTGGATTGGTTTTGCAAGGGTAAAACTAACCGATGCGACTCATCTTCAAATGGGATGTCGGAGCTGACATAAAAGCCTCAAAACTCCGAGTCCTGCCACCATTTGACAGGGCTGAAATGGTGGTCTGTAACGTAAGATCCCTGTTCGAGGCTGTGCTCCGAAACATGGAGTCGTGCATTTTGCCCACATTGTTGGCATGCCATCATGTTCCGAATCGTCGGTATGCTATTGCTTAAGTACTGTAATATCTCAACTCCGGCCAGCTGTAGTTATCGTACGCTTGGGGCTCAGACTCAGACTTTCTTCTGTCCACTTATGTGCGATGTTTTTGGCGATGGCACATCACATTCGTTTACTGCCATGTTCAGTGGGGAGCGAAAAGTTACTGGGATCCCGCTCCTAGCACAACCATACCTCAAACGATCAATTTTGCCCAGTTTGAAGCCTCTACTCCCTGCCCGCCTGTGACTTATAGCCCCCACTGTGATAGCATGCATGGAGATGGGGTAGGCAGATCACGCTCATAAGTACACAGCCTGCCCGCCTCTCGGCCTCGCAACCACAAGTTGTCTATTCTGCTGCGATCCAGGAACAATGGCCGAGAGATCGACACCAAAATCGCAGCCTCAGTATGAACCTGTTGAGTCGGAAGAGCATGAACTGCGTCACCTAGCACAACACGACAATGCTGGTTTCGGAAGGGCATCAGCCGGCGGAAACAAAAATGCTGCTGTATTCTCCTCCGACAGCCTGGAGGGACAGTCCAGGAAGACAAACCCATCGAGTTGGAGACTGAAGACAATCTTGAAGAAATGGCGGATGCAAGCCCTAGAAGCATCGATCCGAAAGAAGAAGAACAGGCAGGTACCCATCGTCAAAGACCGTCTCACCGCGATATTAGCTGCTCTGGTTCATCTCCCCGCCATCGCTGGCATTATCACGTTGAGTTTCTACATCTTCAAGAACTACTACATCGGCAAGGAACTCGAAGGCAAGCCCGATTACGATGTCGAGAAGAAACTCGGTATCCAATTTGCTGCGAAGCTCATGGAGATGTTTATCGTGCTATCACTCAACGCCATCGTCTTTTCCATGATCCGACACGAGTTTACAATCGGCCAGTCTGTTCCATACGGCGCTCTGGTGGCCGGGCAGCAAATATCCGAGATCAGCTTCCTGTGGTCCGAGGAGTTCTTCAGCATCGTTAAGGGGAAGTTCTCTCAGACCTGGAAGAAGATCGGCTTCATCCTTACAGTTTTTGTCTGCACCATCATGGCATTGGGCGCCTCTTCGCTCAGCGCTGTTGCCATGATGCCGCAAGAGGGTGATTGGAGAGCGGGCGGCAGTTTCGTTTACTTCAACGGTACCAGAGATGAGATGTTTCCTGGCGTCCTGACGGAAGACAACACGATAGGATCTGCCTGCAATGTTACTGGAAATGAGCGTTGCCTTTCTTGGCAATGGGATGTCATCAACAGCCAGCTCATCTCCAAGCTACCTCTATCAGGTGAAGTGGACAATGGCTTGTTCATCCGGCGACCACCGAGCGAGGTTCTTGTCGCCGGATACTCTTCGACGCTGGTCAATCTCGTAGTGGATGTCAGAGAGAAATGGTTCAACCTGAACAGCCCAAACCATACCGTCGCCAGAATGCCTCACCTCGGACCCGCTGAAGCATGCATCACAACGTCACTGCACTGGGAACAGGCTGCGGACGATTCGGCCAAGAGAAAGCAGACTCGATTCAACAACTTCCAGAAGCTTGCTCACAAGCTCAATGCACCCATGCCAATTACCAACACGAGATGTGAGCTGACGTCCGTGACCGATGCCAAAGCAAAGACAATTATGTTCCCCGACTTTGTGGTCTTCCCGCCAACAACGCTCAACGTCACAAAGGACGTCGTGAGTGACTGGCTATCGGATACTCTACCTGGCTTGAAGAAGCCCGAAGTGCTGTGGTTTGACTCTGCACCTGTCATTGCCAATAGCTCTGTTGGTGTCGTGGTCGCTGTTCCATCGAACAAGTCACGCGAGGCAGCCGATATTTACGGATGTATGATCGATGCACGGTGGATTACCACCGAGCTGAGTGGCGACGCAGTCTCGCTCGCCAGCAAAGGATACCCGCCATTCTCAGGGCCTATTGCCACAGCACTCGGGGGCTCATGGATTGGAAGTCCAGGTTATGGTCAGCGCGTTCATCTCGCACCGAGCTTCGCCAAATACCTTAACCCTTTTGATTCAAGAACGAATCGGACAGTCATACACGAAATGCTCCTCAATAGCGGCGTATGGACAAACGATGGGAAGGGTTCAAAGTCTACGGCGCATCTGGAGGCGGTTCTTGGATCGTTGGCGGCTAACGGCTTGGGCCGATCTACTCCAAACGTCACTGCCATTACAACCTTGGCTGATCCAGATGGTCAGTGGTGGAGAAGCTTCATGCCGCAGGACGGCAAGGTGTTTGGTCCTGGAGGCAGCCCGTATGCTGTATCAGACGAGGACAAGGCTCGTTTCTTCAGTGCAGAGATGGAGACATGGGTAACTGGGTTCGCGTTTGCTGACAACAGCTTGACCATGCGCGGGGCCATGGCCGTCTTCTACGTCTATGCACTCCTTGTCATCGCGTACTCGATCTGGTCCATCTGGTCAGGCATTACTTCATCCTCATGGGAGTCTGTGCCGGATCTTCTCGCTCTCGCTCTTGCAGATCGAGGATCGGGATCTGATTCCGATGGATTTAGCAAAGGAAGTCCGGATATTATGAAGGAAAACTTTTGTATTTCTGCGGATGGAAATACACTGAGGCTTAGGGCGACTCACGGTCTGGTACCGCCCGAGAACCGTGTCAAGGCTAATGAAGCCTATGATTGAGTACCTAGTGGATAGGATTGTAAGCGATACGGATGATGCTTATTTTGGACGCAATAAAAACACGGCGTGTTCTTGTTCTCTCTTTTCACACTTGACCCTGCGCCTCTTGATCGTCAGTCAAGGTAAATAAATGTTGCATCTGAGACGTTTACGTCACGAATACGTCTAGCTCCGACACCTCCGATTGGTGCTAATTGGCTGAGGGCTCAGGCCGTATGTCAGCAGCCGAGACAGATGTTGCCTGACAGTTTCTGTTTGACCGTCTCGCAATTCAAGAGACATTCACTCATCGCTTCCCAACAAAGCTAAGCCAAATACACCAATACATACATGATACGCATGCTAGCTACAATACGCGTGTTTAATTATATCGAGACTTAACTTATTCGAGCTCCACCGATCGCCAGATTTATCTTGTGCAACCCTAGCCAATCGTGGACAATGCCTCAGACTGACCCCCAACAACCGTCATTAGCTCCTAAAACCGGTCCCTTGCGCACTCTGTTACCGGCAGAAAGAGGATCTCAACCGCCACCGCCCCCTCCGAAACGCCCTTTAACACAGCGCAGGCTCAATCCTGTCTTGTCTGCTTGCGAACCATGCCGCAAATACAAGGTCAAGGTATCCAGGCGCGTCGTGTCCTGAGCGGGGTCGGACTAACCATCGTCAGTGTTCTGGAGAGAGGCCAGTATGTCGTCGCTGTCTTCAGCGCAAATTAGCCTGCAGTTATGTTACGCGACCAGGAGAAACTCGCTCACAGGCACTGAATCGATGTTCTCATGAGACCTGCGAGGGCTCAACTCAAGGCTCCAGTGTCTACGAGGAACTCGTCGGGCTGCTGAAGAACTTACCTGATCAGGATGCCCAAGCCATCCTGCAAAGGCTCAGGACCGGAACAGACGCTGCATCAGTTGTCAATCAGGCCAGAGCAGGCAGCATGTTACTCCAGATGGCCGTCGTTCCCGAGACACGATTACGGTACGAGTTCCCGTACAGATCGGAGATGCCCAGAGAGTTTGAGCTCAACAACCCTTATCTGAACTCAATGCTGTATGAAACAGCCTCTCTCTATACTCAACACCAAACATCAGAGACAAACCTGCCTGAACGTCTCGCTAGCCTGGGTTCCGAAGAGCAAAGAAGCCCTTACTTGAAGCCCTTTCACGCAGCGCAAGTATTCGATCCTCTGCTTTCCGACGTCAAAGTCTCAGCGTGGACCACCGTCTGTGACGACGACAATCTCATGCGAGACCTTCTAACTGTACTTTTACGTTGCGAGTACCATTTCACTGCAGCCTTTCACAAGGACCTATTCCTGGAAGATATGGCAGCGCGCCGGAAAGACTTCTGTTCTTCGCTGCTTGTTAACGCAACTCTTGCATATGCTTGCGTAAGATATCAATTATAATGGCCTGGATAAGATTGCTGAGATATTTATCAGGTCTGTTACCCTAATTTCAGCAACCGGGTCGAGTATTGGAATCCAAACACTCTTGCCTATCGCTTCATTGCCGAGGCCAAGCGACTATGGGAGCTGGAGGCTTCTATCCCGCGTATGACTACCATCCAGGCAGGTATCCTCTTTAGTGTATTTCATAATCTCTGTGGGCTTGACGAAGTCGGAAAACCTTATAGGGTGCATGCTGTGGCTTTGGCAAACCAGCTTCGCATCTTCGACACCATCAACGTTGATCAGAGCAAGAGGATACAGAGGGGCACTCAAAACCTAGCGTGGGCTCTGTACAACTGGGAAACGTGAGTACCTTTCCACAAATCTACCCGTGTGCTAACAACATGAGTCTCTCTGCTTTCTCGTTCATGCTCTCGCCGCTCATCAAGCAGCCACCAAAATGGCCGCTTCCAGATCCTTCAGAAGACCCGTCGTGGTATGGCGAAATATGGGTCAAATACCCATTGAATCACGGCCTTTCAACGATGTGTT
Organism: Fusarium brevicatenulatum; assembly: GCA_013363135.1. Taxonomy (NCBI): domain Eukaryota; kingdom Fungi; phylum Ascomycota; class Sordariomycetes; order Hypocreales; family Nectriaceae; genus Fusarium; species Fusarium brevicatenulatum. The sequence goes on from JABEEJ010000648.1 coordinate 16,727, forward strand.
TTGCAGAAGTTATCCATGCCCGGAGCCGGTTCCGGATCATCATGAATGAGTATTGCGACGCAGCGTACTCGGAAGGTTCCAAGGTAGGAGTTGACCTGGCTTATGAGTTCCGCGGAAGGCTGGAAAGATGGTGCGAAAGCCTGACCGCATCTCTAACTCCAAGGAGGATTGTTCTTCCTGGGCAGCTACAACTACAGTAAGCGCTTCATGTGCTGCCTTTCACTTTTAGTCCAATGTGGCTTTCAATATGCATGAAGTGGGTTGCTGACGGCGTCGCAGTATGTACTATCACTTCTTACTATTGACGATTTTCGAGCCTCTTCATGATGCAGAAACGACTCAAAAGCCTTCCCCACAGCGTATCGTAGCTGAATCGAGGAGAGGCATGCAGACACTTCTCAGACTGTACTACCTCCGACATGGTTTCGAAGCAATGGACCTCTTCATCGTCGTCCCTTTGATGGTGATGGGTTATGAGAGTATAGATGCCATCAGCGAGGATACGCCAGCAGAAGAAATTGAAGTACTACGATCAACTCTCATTCTGATAGCCCAAGGCCTCTACTACCAACGAAAAAACCACTACTTGGCACAAGTACTTTTCAAAGTCATTCGGGGCAAAATGCGCCCGCAGGAGATCCTCTTGCTGAAGAGTTCAATGGCGCTGGACAGATACGTGGCTGACCCAGAACCGGAGATGGCAGTGGCTGTTCGAAGTCACTGGCCAGTGAGCGTTGTTAAGAAGCCTGAGGACATGGCATCACACATCCTGACCAACCTCGTGGAGAACTTAAGTCGTGTCAATGTTGAGGAAACCCCATGATGTCTTTTGGCCTAGGACGATGGATGGAACGCAGGGAATGGAGGTAAGGAGGAACTATGTACTCGGTATGGAGGAACTCTATGCTGCAGTCATCGTAGATATATAAAAGCCACCTTCTATCCATATAATGTCCTGGAGAATATTGAAACTGACGATAGTGTTGGCAAAGCCAAACGTAAGTAAGCTAGCTGCATATATTGCCTACCAATGCTTTGACGGCATTTTCTATGTACTAAATAGCGAGGTGGGAACAATACCCTTCCTTCAGCCATGGGAGCTTTGTTCACCCTTGCTCACCGTCATCCATGCCAGGTGTAGGCGATGAACTTGGGCAGCTTATGAGACAATCCTTTTAAGCACATCGTCGACAGCCTCCTTCTGAAGTCCGACTTCGCGCAGCTTCTTCACCTCACTGACATCAACCTTGCTTTCAAAGTCTCCTCCACTGCCCTCCCGTAAATGAGTGATAAAGAACTTTACAAATGGGGCGGTCGCATCTTTCTGCTGAATCTTGTCGTTACAATCTTCCAGTCCATCATTCACATCTTGGTATTCTATCTCCCAGTCCTGATCCTCCGTCCCTGTTGCCTTCTGAACTGCTAGTAGAAGCTCCTTCTGGCTCAGACGAAATGAAGGGACATAGAAAGCTTTGTTCTTGTACCTGGACAAGTCCCGTTCAGGGAGGCTCAATAATGCAGCTGTAGCTTGACCAGTCTGTGCAACACTCGTTGTGCTGACCTTTCCAACAGCTCCAGTCCAAATCGTAGCTTTGCGGTTCTCAACATCGATGCCCCAAAGACCACTTTTGATCATTTCGGGGAGGGGGCCGACAGCCACTGAGATCCAACTGCTCACGCCGAGTTCCTCGATCAGATCGCGGATTTTTTTCTTGTCTTGCAGAAGATGGTTGTCCTCGATCAGTTTCGATGCAAAAGGGTCTGGACCAAACTCTGCAGGTAGGATATATGGAACTCCAGCTTTTGCTGCTGCTCGAACTGCTGACTCTTGCAGACTGACAAGCTGAGGGAGAGGCACCATGAGCACGACAGCATCGTGTCCTTGGAAGGTGCTCACCAAGAAGGACTCGTCCTTCAGATCACCAGATTTGACGATGACTTCAGGTGGGAATGTGCTTGTTGCTTCGATGCGTTGGACAGCAGTAATGGTGTGAATGCCAGATGCGAGAAGAGCCTTAACGGTCGGTTGTCCAACCTGGCCGCTGGAGCCGATAATGGCGATTCTGCGTCCCTGTGCCTTGCCTGACATGGTAGACTGATATAGGTTTGTGTGGGCTTGGATTCTTTCGCTCAAGGACTGCAGCTCGAGATTTTATTCTCCTCTCCAGAGACACCTCTAGGTATACGTCATCGAACCACGTCGTGTTCTATATCATGAAGTTGCCGTAGGACAACAAGTCTGAACGGATTAAAGCAGAATGATACAAATCGGAAGCTAGACCCAGAGATATAAAGGCCTAAAAATACCGACAATTTATGAGTCTATGGAGTGATGTTGCGAAGAGACTACCCTGAAGTCTTGAAGTGGAATGATGAGAATTGTTAATGAAAGCGATGAAGGACGACTTTATACTTCTATCTCCACCATTTTGACGTGCATACATGAGTACCGTGCTGGTCCACCTTAATATTCGCTAACAGATGTGCTCATGCCCCGCCTCAAGCCTACCCTGATGCGGGGATGACCATTCGGGTTGATGACAGTGCGTTAAGTCCGAACTCATGATATAAAGGCCGATGCTATGGAACCTGCTTCATAAACTCTGTTCAACTACAAAATTCACCTTGCTTCGAAGCCTCGCCATCGTTTGATACAGCAAAGATGTCTCCAACTGACGTTTTCAGCCCAGGCTCCACTGCATTGATCACCGGAGCTGGCTCAGGCATCGGTCTGGCCATTGCCAAAACATGTCGCAGCAAGGGCATGCGCACATTGCTCGTTGATAACAACGAGGAAGCTCTGGAGGCTCTGACTAAGACGCACTTCCCCAATGACTCTGACGTCGTTACCTACAAGGTTGATGTCTCATTGACCTCGGATTGGCAGGCGCTGAAAAAGCTCGCTTTGGACAAGTTTGGCAGCATTGAGTTCTTGGTCTTGAACGCTGGCCGAGGTTTAAGGGGTACCTGGGGAGATGAAGATTACTTCAGAGATGTACGTTGAAACTGGGTTGGCGCGACAAAAGCTAACAAACAAGACCCTCGAAACCAATTTATTCGGCGTCATTCATGGTATAAACACGTTTCTCTCCGTGGTCCAAGACGCCGCCAAGTCAAAGCCAACGAGCATCGTCATCACTGGTAGCAAGCAGGGCATTACCAACCCACCTGGGAATCCAGCATACAACGCCTCCAAAGCTGCGGTCAAGACTCTCGCTGAGCATTTGAGCTGGGATCTGAAGGACGAACGCACCAGCGTGCATCTGCTTGTGCCCGGATGGACTTACACTGGTCTGGTAAGAAGCCGCTGCCCTGTTTAGAATGATTGACTGACAATGCTTAACAGACGAGGGCAACGCCGGGTGGTGTGAAGCCGGCTGGAGCTTGGACAGCGGAACAGGTGGCAGATTATCTGTACGAGAAGATGGGGAAGAACGAGTTCTACATCATCTGCCCTGACAACGATGTCACAGAGGAGCAGGACAAGAAGCGTATCACTTGGGCTGCAGGCGATGTTGTTCAGAGACGGCCCCCTCTGTCTCGATGGCGTGAGGAGTGGAAGCAGGAAGCTGAGGAAACCATGGCCAAGATGGATCTCTAAGACCCTGAGGGTCGAAATGGTGACCAATTCGCAAAGATGTGATATCCCCCGTCATCAGTGACAGTTGAAGGAGATATCCCGTGGTTAGTGTGAATCAATTGAGTGTTCAATCGATAGTGTCGTCGTGCAGTTCAACATGAGTCTGCAATATCAACCAGTAGATCATCTTCCAATCTACATCACAGACATTAATAACTCATGCAGATGCCAGGGAAGGGTAGCCCCACAGTCCAGAGTCCCTCATGAACGATGCCGCAGAGTGTCGTGAATCAGCAAAAAAGTCAAAAAGTTCGCCAATACACCCTGACGACCCAACCATCAAAAGGTTCGATACACCAGGGACTCGAACCCTGAGCCTTAGTCTTAGGAGGACTACGCGCTACCATTGCGCCAGCGCACCGGAGCTATTTTTAGAGGTGTTTGTGTCGTATTTGCGAATATGTTGGTGTTGTGATTGGAGTTTTAGCTTGCGCCACCACGCCAAACTTGGACCTCAAATTGGAGTCTTCAAGCAATAGGCTACTTGTTACTGGTCAGTTTTAGTTATTCTGTACTCCTAAATCAATTCTCTGTTTATCTGATGTTGAATGTCATGCGTGCTACGCATGCTGTCGGACTCCACTGTGGACCGAGCGAGGTAGAAGTGGCGTGGAGCCTTCAGCCAAAGCATTGATCAAACTGAGAAGGCCAATGAAACAACTGAGATGTACCAATATGCCAACTCCAGTGTGTCCTCAAGATTGCATTATCTTAATTGTGGCAGGTAACTCTTCCATCCCCTCCAGAAAAGCACCAAACTCTCCCTTCACCTTGTCCATATCCTCATCAACATCATCTGTCCAACGATGAATGTAAATAGTCTTGATTCCAACATTTTGCGCTCCTCTCAGATCAAATGCGTGAGCCGCAACCAGCACAACTTCTTCAGGCTTGAGCTTGACGAGTCGCAACGCCTTGTTGTACGCCTCCGGATCTGGCTTGTACGTCCCCAACAGTTGGCTAGAGAAGAGCATGTTGAAGTTGAGCCCAGCAAAGCGAGTTAGGTCAAGCTGCAGGCGTGTTGTGCCATTGGCGTGAACAAAGACTTCCAGACCAAGGTCTTCTCGGATCGACTGAATTGCATGTCTAACTTCTGGCCAAGCTGGCTGAGAATGCCAGGCAGTAATCAATTGTTCTTTGATTGGCGCATCGAAATGTTGCTTATACTCTGGTGAATCTTCCAGCACGTTATCAAGCACGCGAATGAGCGTGTCGTCTATATCTTCGGGCTCAAGCTTTTGGGCAAGCCGCTCGCTGTTGGCGATGAAGTAACGTCGCCGCCATTCAATAGCGAGTTTAGAGGCTTCGGCTTCGGGAATGGCGGGGGGTAGAGCCTGCACGACACTACTGTGCCAATCGAGGCATGTCCCCATGAAGTCAAAGAAGACTGCTTTTATTTTCGTTGGTTGCGACATGATGCTGAAGTGTTTCTAATTATGACAAGATTGCCAAGGTAATTGGAGGGAACTTAGCATATAAATATTGGAGTGCGGCGCAAGATTGCTCAAGATGAGCGCTTATGATATGGCGTGATTAGAAATCATTAAAATATACGACCTGCTTATTTCGCTCACGGCCGTACGCCCTTTAGATGATTGGTTGCATCACAAATTGTGGTCTCTCAGTCAGCTCAAGATTGCCACAATAGCACCAAGGATTTGGAACAGCATCAAAATTGTCAATAAATCGAGCCCTCATTCGACTCGAATCATGGGTCTATCAATTAACATAGGTCGATATGAGAGTATTGTTCATTTAAATGTTTATCACAAAGATCTTAGCTAGACCACCACGGTAGAAATAAGGTCATCCACTTGCAAGAACTGGAGGTAGAGATAACTGGTGGTTCTTGATGATAACGTGCCATAGCGCCGACAGCTCCCCGCTTGGAAGTTTGTCATCTTCCTTGATCCTTCGAATATCATGAAAGAAATTATCACCATCGGCTCTCAAAGTTCTTGGTATCGTCTCCATGTCCGGGAAGTTGAAGAAGGCCACGATGGACACTTTGACTTCGTTCCCACTGATATCAACATCATGAAAAGTTGGGATGAACTCATTGGCCCAGCGGTAGAGCGTTGAGCCACCCATCATGATAGTGCCTTTATGTCCAGGAAAGCGCACGGTTCCATCGAGGTCATAGACCCGAAGTCCTGGCCCGTTTGTGATGAGGGCAGAGAGGAGGTTGCCATCTGGATGAAGGCCAATGCCACCGGGAGCACCAGCATGAGGCGTGTACTTGATAGCACGATAGCGAACTGTACACCGCTGCACCAACTCAGGGTCAATGCCAACAGCCATACTGGTCGTTACCAAAGCACTGTCAAGTGCAGACTTCAGACAATGTGCCGACTCTCGAGTTTTGGCATCATGCAACGCTTGAAGCCCTGTAAGGCCATCTTTCAGATCACCGTCAAATTTGGCAATGTCGGTCTCGGAGTCCAAGAAAGGATGACCGATGCCCTGACTGGCGAACCAGCAGGACTTGCGCCATACCACTTTCTTGTCAGTACCCTCGTAGGAGAGCGAGTGATCAAGACCGCTGAGGTAAGAGCCTAGGTCTTGCATTGCTTGTTCAATGCGTTGTTCTTCTTGGCTTTCCCAAGGGACTACATATTCTTTGCCCGCCTTGAAGGCAGTTTGGATGGCATGGCTTTCTTTTGCTGCATCAACGTCAGTTTTATGAACCTCAGTCAGATATCTGTGCACCACCTACACATTGCTCCTGTTTGAGATGCAATTGGCTGATCGAGGCTCGCGTGATGGCTAGAGCCGGGTGCCATGGAATCGAGCATAGACATGGTGATGTTGGGTGTGATTGAGGGAAGCTGGCATGTCCATCAGCATCCAGCAGATAATTGCTTATAATCCTTCTAGCCCATGTTTACCCTAGTATGGCATCACCCCGCCAAGTTCCGTTACCGTGTCCGTCCTAATGCGTGTCTCACTGCGTTCGTCTATCCGCTCCATACACTTTCGGCACAACGCCACACCGCGACGATCGTGAAACTAAGCTGAACTGCCGGTTTCCCCGAATCACAAATGTCATTGTACAGCTACATACGTGTCTACTCTGTGCACCACGAACCCCGCGTTCGGCGTTTCTACTGTGCGGCCTCGGCGATCTCTTTTAGTACCACGTCGATGCTGTCCATCGTCAACGACCGTATGTGTACATCCCTGCTTTTGAAGAGCTCTGCCAGCTTTGGGCAGTATGTTTCTAAGCCCTCTGCTAATTGTGCTCTGGATAATGCCTGCCCATTGTCTGGTAATCCGTACTGAAGTAGCCAAACTTGTTTGTCTGGAGGGTCGGTTGTCAGCTTTGAATGGTCTGAATCATGTCTCTCTTCCGCTCACCACTTCTGAGGCTCATCTCCCATTCCCATCGATGAATGTCATCTGGATTCGTAAACCTATCCCAGTCTCCGGGGGCAACCAGAATAATGATTTGAGACACGGACAAGAATGTGTTGGAAATCCTCTTGGTCACCTCTCCAGCTTCAGTGCTTCTCGTCATCTGGTGTTGGTCAAGCCATATGCGACGGCTCTTCTTTTCGATCATCTCGGCAACCAAACGTGCCATCACTCGACCCCTCTCGTAAAGTTCTGGTGATAGCCATCGGTAGAAAATGATGTAGTCATAAGCGTAGGTTCTTTCAACGCCTGCTCATTTTGTCAGTCGGGAATCTAAGTCGTGGCCGGCAATTGAACTCACTCAGACAGCTCTTAGACAAGGGGAAATGAGCCTCCACGGCAACAGCAGGCTTTATACTCAACATTTTCACCTTGTGTTGTCCTTGACCCCAAAATGAGTAGCTTTCAGTGCGTGCATCAACAATTATAGACGCAAATTCGATCCCATAGAGTTTGAGGCACAAACAGACATCTAATATTCTTGTCCGTCTTAAGTTTTCAAGCTCTCATCTTTCAATGCCTCTTTTCTTATACCGCTGCCCTACAGTAACGTACACAGTACATATGCCGGAACCAAGAAGCTTCACAGCCGGCATATGCACTGACTTCAGCAACCTCAAGGTCACAGATCATTGCTTGTTCTGTGACATCATTCCAGTCCCCGTTTTCCCCATCCAATCCAGCAGCGAAAATGGTAAGTAAGGGATGATTATGTCTCAGCTGCACACGATCTTTTACCGCTTCTGGGTTGCTGTCTTACGCTGTACGCCAGCCACTTTCAAGTGGACGGGCCAACCCGTGCATTAGTGTATGCGGAACGCCATACAATGAGTAACGCGTAGTAAACTGAATTCGCTTTGTGGAAGGCGGAACACGGAAGCTGAGGGATCTGCAGACTGTATCTGAGCGCTTTGCGGTGTAGGGTCTAGATGGAGAAGATGGACCGAGATGACCCGTCGATCGATTTCGGAGCTTCAGCTTTCGTGGGGCAATGTGATCCAATGATTCGCAGCTTGGCAGAACCAGGACCCAGGTTCAAGACACCATCTTGCTACTGCAGTTCTGAACATCGCATGTATGTAAGAGTGAACAGAACGGGTTATTTTTGTTCACTCAGTCTATCTGGGAATGTAGGGAGGCGGAATCACTGAGAAATACAGGCATGTGTAGGTGTTTTCATCTCGGTATGCTTCAGGGTAGCATCTCATTCCTGGCCATGATGTTCACGGACAGCCGATGATTGTACACAGTGAGTTGATGATGTGACTGATACTAATGCCATAGTACCAATTATACACGGTTATTATAAATGGTGGTGGAAACTGGCTGGAAAGAAAGTTTCTGTGATACTGTGATGAAGGGATTCGCCACGGACGTTTTTCCTTGGACAGTTACGCTGGTCAGCCATATCGGAAGAATTGTCTTTCCGGTCAAACATCGTCGAGTTATTTGACTTGACCCACATTGATATGTCCAAGACATGCGGCTTCACCACCCAGGCATTTTGTTTACAAGCTGGGTTCCCCTTCACGGGGAGTGCTCCTTCAATGCCAAGTCGGCTACTAACCAAGCTCTCAAACTCATTAAATCGCCATGACCCACGAAAGCGCAAACCTCGGGACTATTTTTCGTATTCACGCCCATACAAGAGTGCGCTGTGCTCTCAATTGTTGCTCAAAGTCATACGGCCTTGTTGCAACATTGGGGTTCTCCCATGCGGAGCAGCTCCAGTCAGCTGAAGGCCGGGATCAGATCTCGACGGTCAACACTTCGGCAGTCATTTTGACAGTCATTTTGACCGCTTGCACGGTGGCTCAAAAACAAGGTTGCGATTGACAAGGACTCGATGTCTCAAATTACCGTACACTCTGTTTTCCGAGACGTCATCAATCTCAATCTTGAGGCTTAGGTAAGCGGTATCTAGTCCACCATTAATCCACCGTCGCCATATTCCAGATTTAAATGCTGGACTCTGAAATGAGCTTTCTGCATTTCTCCTGGACAGGCGTAGACAATTGTCGGTGACTGCCAGAGTCTCCTCCCTGTAGACGGGGAAACCAGACAAGGGTAAACAACAGCCAAGGAACCGGCAGATAAGGCTGGTAAAACACCGACACTCGATGAAGACACGGTCTAGTCTTATTTATCCCACTCAAGCACTCACTCACTCATTCATCCCACGAGTCAAACCCCATCACGGAAAGTGGGCGCATGCTCAATTACCGCATTCGGCCGCCAATCACCAGCTGAAGTCAAGTTCCCATGTCTTGAACGAGGCTTAGGTAATGTTGACGCAGAGACTTACGCGTCAATTGAAGCGATTATTGATCAGAAAATTCACCGATTTCAAGGCTACGCTCCTTTAGAGTTTGCTAGCTCCACGGGATGACGAAGGTGGTCGGGTCAAAATGCGCGCCCACTTCGCGGCTCGGAGCCGAAATCGATCGGTGCGATGCATCAGATCACACCTGAAGTGATTGAGTTCGGCAGATGGACACAGACATACCTGATCAACAGGTTCAGTTGCATCTAAACTATAATATTCGTATCAAGATAGTCTATCTCTATTCAAGACAATGCATCATCGATGCCCAATTCACTAAACTAGCAGCATAACTTACAGGCCTCAGAATGCCTCTCAAACACTCCCGTCTTTGCCGTTACTTGTTTTCCTCTCCCAGCTAAAACGTTAGGCCCATCGCTGTAGATTTCAGAAGAGCGCCACTGTCTGTCTCCCTTGCTGGGCCTACGCGCCTGACCACGACGACCTGACACGATGTCGCATGCTTTCCCCTCTTTAACCTCCGTGCGTAGTCCAGGGCTAGACTGATTAGGCATCGTCGAATGGTATTTTTCTTTTCATGCTTCCAGGAATGACGCATCGATGTGACGATGCTTCGTTTCGATGGTTATCTTAAAACTGCTGGACCGCCGATATGTCGATCAATTGCTTGGCTGGAACTATCGTGACTTATTCCGTTTATTGTCGCCATTGATATCGTCAATTAGCACACCATGATTATGTTACGGCATACTGTTGGCTTGGCTTTATTGGCCTCTCTTGGCTATGCTACCGATGTCAACAACACCGATCTCGAGCCATTGCGGTTTACAAAGAACGGCACTTTTCAGATCGCCATCTTCTCCGATATGCATTTTGGACAATGTGAGTTCTCTAATTGAGTGGCAAGAACTGCAATTGACTTTCGGTTATAGATGAATCATCAACAGGTCCTGAGCAGGATCGCAATTCCGTTGCAGTGATCAGCAAAGTACTCGACTACGACAAACCAGACCTTGTCGTTCTCAATGGTGATCTCATCAATGGTGACTCAACATTTGCTCACAACAGTACGCATTACGTTGACATGATTGTTGAGCCAATCGTCAACCGCAGTTTGACCTGGGCATCAACATATGGCAACCATGACCATAACTACAACATCGCTGGCGATGATATTCTCGAGCGCGAACAAATGTTCCCCGGAGCGCGCACGCAGAAAATGGTGAATAAGAAGTTGTCGGGCACTACGAATTACTATCTGCCTGTTTACCCGTCGGACTGCACCGACACCAGCGATTGCAGCCCCAGTCTCATACTATGGTTCTTCGACAGTCGCGGCGGTAACTATTATCAGGGGTCTTATCAACCAAACTGGGTTGACCAGAGTGTTGTTGATTGGTTCAATGAAACAAGCATCGAATTGAACGACAAGCACAACAAAACTCTCCCATCGCTAGCATTCGTCCACGTTCCAGTCAACGCCACGGTTGCACTCCAAACAGAGATTGGAATCCGAAAGAACTACCAGCCAGGTATCAACGAGGATCCTCCAGTGTTCCAACAAGGAGCAGGATGGTGTGAGAACGCAGATCCCAATGAGACTTGTGATTACGGAGGCCAGGACGTGCCATTTATGGAGGCTTTGGTTTCTGTTCCCGGGGTCATCGGATTATTTTCTGGTCATGATCACGGAAACACGTGGTGCTATCGCTGGGACAAGAAACTCGAAGGAATGACAGTTGAAGGCAACGGTATTCATCTGTGCTACGGACAACACTCTGGATATGGTGGTTACGGCGATTGGATCCGCGGTGCACGAGAGATCGTTGTTACAGAGGATATGTTGGAGAAGGGCGACGTGGAGTCATACATCCGTCTCGAATCTGGCGACGTTGTCGGGCGGGTGACGTTGAACTCGACCTACAACGACGACTACTATCCTGCTACACCGAACACCATGACCTATATGTCAGAGGCGTTGAGTGGTAGCAGTAGCGATAGTGAAAGTGCTGCGAAGAGCATTCTGTCAGGGCCTGAACTCATGACGGCTGTTGGGGGTTCATTGATTGCGATTGCTTGGTTGTGCATTTAAATCTTCAAGGCGTTGTTTAGATGAGTCACGACGATATGGATACCCATGGCCTTTTATATACCATAAAATCAATTCTATAAATATGACATATATCCCAATCTCACATGCTGTGTCGTATACTCGTAAATTTCCTGAACCTAGCATCCATGTCAGTTTGGCTTTTGTGTAACCAGGACCAGAAACATCGTTTTCGTAGCTGTCTTTTACAGTCAAGCGGGATCAATATGTAGAGCTACCTTCTGGTTTCGTTCGTCTGCTTAGTATTTCATCTTAACGTAGCTTCTTTCATGCATCACTTTTGATGCTCTTCATCAGAACTTTCAGTCTCGATCGACTGTCGCAACATCTCCACATCCTCTTCATCAATAGACTGCCCTCTTGGGACAGACTCCTCATGGTGAGTCTCATGACTATGCAGTTTCATGTTTACAAACATAAACCAGAGACCCAAATCATACATGATTCGTAAGACGCCACCCACCAAAAAAGCAATCCAGAACTTTCCAGATTCAGCAAGTCCTCCGGTCAGCGAAGGACCAGTGGCCATGGCTAGTGTTCGAAGTGTCGAGGTGATTCCCATCACAGCAGTGCGCTCTTCAGGCTTGACAACGGCCGCGATGAAGGCTGCTCTGGGTGCTTGATCCATGTTGTTGAGACCCATGCGAATGAAGAGGAGTATAACCGTGAGAACTAGACCACTAGGTAGAGGGAAGAACAGGACTGAAATTGAAGACGGCAGATGAGTAAAGACCATGGTGTTGATGAGGCCCAGGTGACGAGATAGAGGTCCTGCAAAGACTGTTGAGACGGTTGCCAAGACCTGAGCTGATGAGAAGATGTTTCCGAGGGTAGTCTTGGAAGGTGAAAACTTGTGATCGAGGAAGTAAGTCGTGAGAGACTCAGAAACCATTCCATCAGCAAGTGAATCGATGGTCAGGAGAAACCATAACCGGTACATGACAGACCTGGTACCCGACGAAACGCTTGAAAAGCGACTCGCTGGCTCAGGAGGGTTTGATGTCATGGACTGTCTTCTCCTACGGGCGTCTTCCTCTTCCTCCATCGATTCACGAAGGAGTCCTTCAGCTAGTTCATCGGAAGCTTCTGAAGAGTCATCGTGATGGGCTTCCGTCTTGTTACTCATGACGAACGCGAACAAGACATTGAGTGCACCCATGAGAATGTACACCCAAAAGGTTGCGTGGTATGCCCTCACAAGATTCCATCCCTCACGTTTGGTCATGTTTTCGACAAATCTTCCTGCCAGTGCCGCGCCCCCTGCAGCACCAAGGCTCGAACTGGTGATGTACCAAGCCAAGACATCAGCCCTCGTTTTCGGAGTCGTGATGTGAGACAGCATAGACTCTTCGATGGCTCGGAACGGACCAAAGTCGCTTCCGCTCGCGCTGACCACACCAACAACGGCAGCGAAGAGAAGAATCCAGAAATTCTCAAAGACCGAGAATATTGCGCCCGAGACAGCCATCAAAAAGCCACCCGCCACCAATACCCTCCGCCGACCGAGCCCATCGGCCATGAGCGTTACTACCAAACCGAGCACAACATCACCCAACAGCGTCAAACTCATGAACAAGCCGATCCTGAAATCAGAAAAGCCCAACTCCGAGAAGAACTGCGCTATCGTAAGCGTGACAGCCTTGAATGCAAACATGCGACATGTCCGTGAGAGAATAAGCAACCAGGCATCTCTACCAGCAGAATACACAGCAGAGATTCCCGACTCGTGGTACAGCCAGCCAGCTTTTTGACCAAGCGAGGATCGTCGCGTTGCCATGGTGAGGGCGATTGAAGTTGAGAAAGAGAATATGATCGCGTGCTCGAGTCGATATGATATGGATGGATCGTTGCGGGGCGTCGCCGATCGGAGTTATCGGCACCGTGATCGGCGGTGTTTTCCACCGAGTTACTAGTTCTGGCATCATTGTGACCTCGCTTACATTTTCGCATTGGGGAATGAGTCAGTGTCAATAGCAGGAAGAGGATTTCCGGGTGATGAGTCGGAAGTAGTATTCGGATATGGAGCGGAGATCGAATGGCGATGAGGACGTTGCAGTGCCATTGACGTGAAAACCTTGTTAGCGACAAGGTTACTTCGGTGAGGCTCTATTCAGAAGGTCAATTGCGCATGGATCATTGAGACTAGCAGGAAGAATGACCAGTGAGAGTCACAGCATTGTACAGCTGACTATCAAATGACCATATCAATACCGAATGGGACCTAACAGACTGAAGCTATTGCAACGTGGCGATGATGAATGGTCAGAATGCTCAGTTAAACTTGGTGTAATTTTGTACTTCGGGAACGTTTTGAGTTGTAATTGCAAGCTCTCTTGTCAAGAATCCAGACCTTCTCCCCGAATAGCTCAGCTGGAAGAGCGTTCGGCTGTAACTGATATTGCCACCGAAAGGTCACTTGTTCGATCCAGGTTTCGGGGATTCGTTTTTTTGCCTTTCTTCATTTCTCCACGGCGATATATGCTGTTCATCATTTTTTTTTATCTCTATTACTTATTTTACCTGCCCAGTTTTAATTCTTAAGCCGACCTTTTAAGGTAGTTGTGAAGGTCTCATTATAGGGAGCTAAAGCACTAAAGTTTAGTGCATTTTATCACTGAATTGCTGACTGTGCCCCTCAGGAACTTTATATCACCCATCTTCTCAACAATGACTTCATCCTCAGAATTACCTACTTGGTACTATCTTGTTTCTGAGGTAGTTAAAAGGAGGAATGGCGTCATACTCTGGGACTTTGATGCAGATATCTCCGACCTTGATGAGACCAACCCAGACGAAGCTATACCGTACAATGGGCCTGGGGCAGCAGAATACCATCTTCTGAGAGGGAAGAGGGAGGAACGCAAAAGAGAGCTTTTCCAGCGTAAAGACACTATCAGTAAGCGCAGGGGAGATGCAATAGAGGAAGAGAAAAACAAGACTGACCAAGTGCGCGTAGTATATGAAGACTTGGAGATTTCCATGTCCAGAAGCGAATCTTCTCGACTAGGTCCTATCGACAGCCAGTTCGATCTCTACTGTATGGACTACTTTGACCGTTTTTATGATCCCAGTCCGCACGGCTACCAGAGGGGAAATACCAGGTTCGATTACCAAGATAGCGGCGAGGCGCACAGCGACAATCTTACCGGCCGGTTCTGGCTCAACCCTGATGTCGACTTTGAACTTGTCCCATTCAAAGCCCCGGAATGCTCAAGCCTCAAACATCATAAGATCTACACCACCGATGGAAGATTCTTTATGAGTCTGCAAATCACTGGCAAGGATCATTTGATCCTCAGAGCAAGCCGAGATCTTGTCTTCTGGGCGACTCCGCAGGTCTCACAAGGCCCCGAAACGTTCATATTCATGGGTGTTCGCAATGATTGGGGGAAGCAGCTTCAGGGGTTTGCAAGAATGTTGCGCCCGTGAGAAAAGCTTCCATGGGTCAAGGGGGTTTGCGCCTGACGTACGTTGTGAGGGCAGGCCGGCCGGCTAAAGGTTGCCGAGCTTCGCCTTACTCGTCCTTTCAGCGCTCAATTTCTCATCTCGCAAAGGCTACAAAACAATTTGCAATCGTTGACGAATATGACGACTCTAACTTCTCCATCCAGTGCTCTTGCGCCGCTAACGAAATTTCTCTCGGTGCAAGATAAAACTCTCTGTGAATTTTGTCACGATGATACGCTCATTCCGCCAATCCGCTCTAGAGCTCTCTCTGATCTCACTGAATGCTCGCGTTACTGTCAACTTTGTGCAATGTGGCTTAGGGCCCTAGATCATTCTCGTCGAAACTTGAAAGTTCGAGGCCAAGTTGCCTTACTGAGACAGCATCCACTAGAGCAAGACGTGAGCGACGTGGCGCTTGTATTTATGAGGTTTTCAGTGCTGCCATGCATTGTATGGCCGCACATTGATTATATGTGGGCGACTCTCGATGCGATCAATACCGATGGTTAGTTTAGGCTTGGATGGCCAATGTGAGATACACCGGAGCTGACTGGTGAGTATAGGTGCGAAAGACATTAACTTAAAGCTGCTGCCTAGATCTGATCAGGCCGACGCTACTTGGAAGTCGGTCAGAGAATGGCTTGATCGATGCCAGAAATATCATAAAGATTGCAAACTTCAGAGGACACCCACCTGGAAGCCAACCCGACTGCTCTACGTCTGTAATACGCAGGCTGCGCTTCAAGTCCGCCTAGTTGAGGGTCGGGAATTACCCGACGGCACTGAATATCTGACCCTGAGCCATTGTCTGGCTGTAGGAAACACTCTTCAGCTTACCCGCAGCAACATCGAAGCCTTCAAGTCCTCAATTCCTGTCGATGAACTCTCCCGCGTCTTCATCGATGCATGTAACACCTCCAAAAGGCTGAGCCGCGAATACCTCTGGATTGACGCGCTCTGTATAATCCAAGGCGACCCTACAGATTGGCAACATGAGGTTGGTTGTATGGCTTCCATCTACGGGAACTCATGGCTCAATCTCTCGGCTGACGGAGATGATGCGGCTGACCAAGGGCTCTTCTGTCCTTCCATCAAGCGAGCCGTCCATCCATGGTACCCATTATACATACATCGTGAATGTGACCATGGATTGCCTCGCGATTATTGCGTATCCGACTATCACAACTGGTGGAAACGCATCGCAAACTCGGAGTTAAATCGAGGAGCCTGGGCTCTCCAGGAGCGTGTTTTACCGCCAAGAGTAGTACATCTGGGACTTGAGCAAGTTGCTCTCGAGTGTTGCTCAAACGCAGTGTGCGAACGATTGCCATATGGTGATCCAACAATGAGAGGGGATACCGCCGTACTGACTTCACTGAAAAGGTTTGTTCTCGACGCACGAAATGGAAATATGTCTAGTCTTAGTCCTGAGATTACTTTTCGGAACTGGAATCAAATAGTTCAAGCTTATTCTCAGGGACAACTCACGATTGCGACTGACAGGCTTGTTGCGCTATCAGGCCTTATTGATGTGCTGTACCCCGTCTTTCAGCAGATGGTGGAGCCAGAGAATGAGGTCGGAGATCGCCGGGGTAGAAGGAGTACACAAACTGAGGCAGATTCATTGTGTCATAGCTCGACAGGGCTTTTTCTCGCTGGGCTATGGCGGCCGTATGCGGAGAGACAACTGCTATGGCGAGCGATGTCTCGCGATCATCCATTTACATATGATGGCAACACACTTTCAGTGCCTGGGAAGCGCTACGACGAGTACATTGCTCCAACATGGTCGTGGTGTTCTGTCAAGGATGCTGCCATCGCACCACAGGAGTTAAGGTCGGGTAACATCTACTTCACCAAAGTCATCGACACAAATATCATCCCTGACGAGAAGATAAATTCATCAACACCTTTGAGTAGCATGAGGTACTGCTCCTCACCCGGTTCATTTCTCCGTCTGCGGTGTTCTTACCTGCCTATCGTGGAGTTGGGGCCGGTGAGTGGCATGAAACTTATGAACTTCAGAGCCGCGACCCGTGAGAGAGGCCGGGGCGAGGAAGCGATTGAGGTTCAAAGTAAAAACTACTGGGATGTGGAGTTTAGTCAAGAGGCTATAGACTGCAAGTCGCCCATTGCGGTCCCCATCTTTGCCAGGACGGACTTCGCCAACTCTGTATACTGCCTCGCTCTAGACGAAAGGCGGGGTGAGAAGGGGAACATATGGTATATACGACTTGGAGCTTTCGTGATCACTGATCCTGAGGATGTGCCGAGGTTCTGGGAGGGAATTGAGGAATTTGATAAGCATATGCCGGAAGAGTGCGCAAGGCATGATGGGCTGCATAGATTTAAGGACCTGAAGTGGCGCAAGTGTACGTATGTGCAGATGGATGAGGTCTTGCAACGGATTATTGAGATCAGGTAGCTTTGCTTGGGCTCCTGTCGCGATACTAAAGCTACGCCAAAGGGCTCTGAGATTATGAATGTACAATGCAAGGCAAAGTACGGCCAGAACATAACAGAACAAGAGATAATGCTCCAGAGGAAAGTTCTGAAGTGATGCATTCATCGAGGTCAATCATATTCAATAGTGATACTAAATAGTGCTATGCCTTTGGAACTCTCCATCTTTACTCGTCCTTGTAAGGATCGAAGCCCTGAACACCATCACCAGCAGCCGCCTTGAGCGAGTCACCAAACTCATCATCCAGCTTAGGTCCAACACCTCCACTCCAGTTCTGCAGCATCTTGTCTCGCAGGCCAACATCAGGCCAGTTATCCCAACCAACAAGAGGGGCCTTGAAGAAAGAGCCAGTGGGGTTCTCAGGGTTGGCCTGGTCATCGTCGTTGGCGAAGCGGTAGCAGTGAGTTCCGGCACCGTCCTTGTGATAAACAAGAAGAGGGGTGCTTCCATCGCTGGGAAACTCGTTGCTTGCGCCGTCGTATTTGCCGTGGCACGAGGGAGCTACGCGGACGACATTGTCGCCTTGGGTGAAAACAACGATATTCTCCCAGTCGTGGCGGTGACCTCCGAGAAAGCTGCCACCAACGGCTTGGTCTTTCTCATAGTAGGTCTCATACCTTTGAGGTACAATGTTAGCATGTATACTGGAACGAAGAAGCCCTCGTTTTGAAGTTGAGGAACAAGACTTACATAATGGCACAGAAGCCATTGTTGCAGCGCTTGCGTGAGTAGGTATTGCTGTTATCAAGCTGGTGAGGATCACGGCAGTCTCCCTGGGGAGTACCAGTGGCACCATGACCAGGGTTCAAGTTGCCAGAAGGATCGATGGCGGCGGTCTGGTAGCAGCCGTCGCTGTCGAAATCAAGAGCAGGCTGGAACTTGTTTTCAATGTCAGAAGCGCCTCCGGGAAGGGCTGTGAGAACGTCTCGCTTGGAAACAGAAACGGGAGATGCCTGGACTGAGGCCATGGCACTCAGGAGGGTGGCGGCAGTGATGAACTTGTTCTGCATGGTGGCTATTGGTTTGTTGTTGTGATGGGAGGTGAAGATGTTGGTGAGACGGAGTTAGAATGAGGGTGGATGGTGTCGTACTTATACTTGTTTGAAGCTCTTGGGGACAGGTTCTCGTCTTGAATAGATCGACATTTTACGACTCACAGCCTTGATCGCGGCTCAACCACGGAGGCTCAGCTCTGTGCACGTCTTGGGTAAGGGCGTTGCATCCATGTTGATCATAATCTTGTCAGCGGCGACATCGCAAGAAAGCTATGCAGTCGTCGGGTATGTTGCTCAAGATCACCAGCCGGCAGTGCTAGCGGATACGATTTGTGAGCTATAATAGGTCAGTCAAAGTGCATCCTTCCAGCCTATTCGCAGTGCTTCTTTCTGAAAGGATTGTTTCAACACTGCCTTCTTGAAACGGGTTGGAGAGTCAATTACATCATGGCCGATTCTCTGCTGCAGAGTCGGGTTTTCTATGCTGAGGCGGGTTGAAGCCAAGACTGATCGACAGGCACGTGGGTCGACGGGACGTTTGTGAGGCTGCGTTGAAATGGGGGCAGTTCTGCTCCGGCACAATTCTTTGCAAGAGCTGTTCTTGATAATATTATTGCTTAGAAAGCCTTGGAAACATAAGAATAATACGAGCTCTCTAAGTTTCTATAAGTTTCATGTCTTGATGCTGCCGTTCTTTTAGCTGGTATCTTGTTTGCTGCACATACCGACCTACCTACTTGGTGTTAGTGGTCTGCTGTACGAACAGTCGATTCTACCTTATAAACTGATCTGACGTCAGAAGTAAGCGGCATAGTCAAAACAGGCAAGTCGTGTTCTGTTTCAGCTCCACTCCCTCGCTGATCAAAGGCATTGAATGTCACTCTGCGAGGGACCTTTACATCCCGTTCCAATTTGGACTAAACACGAAGGATTCTAACATTCATGCATAAAGCCAGACAGACGGCAAACAGATTTATTGTCCGACGTCACAATCAAGGCCACGATCACCGTAGGATTCTTTTGTCGTACCAGGCAGAGAGGCTTCGGTCAGCATCCCCTGATTGATCGGCATCAGCTGCACAGCCTTGTGAGGGATCGGCAGATACCTGGATGGATGCTCGGGGCCGAGAGCTGTGCCGCCCTGTGTTCTGATCACGATGTAACCCATGGCGATCGATCACTAAGCTTAAAGCTTGGTATTGACAACTTCCTAGCTTGTTCTGGTAATTCAGTTACTATTCCATGTCTATGCAACTCCCTCAACACGCAGAAACCTGTTATTTTGCGCATAAAATATTGTGTCTCTATCGTAAAAGAGCCAAGCATCAGTGGTAGATCTGGAATTGACGCCTTTCTCTGAAGTTAAAGCCCCGTGTTGAGGTACAGGATTATGTCAATAGTTTAAGTCAATGGTGCTCCAGAAGCAGCAAGAGTAGCATAGAACAGTTTTGTCCTCCCCATGATAACCATTCGTCCTTTTCCAGCGAATTGAAAGTTCGCTGCATTGATTCCTGTATATATCTTGCCAATGAGCTTTCCAGACCGATTCCAGACATGCACACCATCGCCGCAGCCCGCATAGACGTTGCCTCTAGAATCACAATGAATTCCTAGAGTCAAAAACAATCAGCATACTTCTCGCCTCTTGGAACCATATCTGCGGGCAGTAAGAAATAGCTAATCATGCTTACCATCAGGTAGGCGAGCTGCTGTGAAGGCAAACGTCTTACGGTTGTCCCATGTACCATCTTCTTGTACATCGAATCGGTAACTAGTATCACTATCAGACGTCTGACTGTTACTACCAAAGTCAAGGCTTACATAGAGGCGGGGCGAGTGTAGTTCTGCCCGAACAATCCATTGCTTATGCCAGTATCTGTAACATAAGCGTGAAGTCCATCAGGCGAGAAAGTGAGTCCTGTTGTTCGCTAATCGTCAGCAATCAACTCACATAAATATGGTAGGAATTCTGGCAGCCTCACCATTTGGAGCGACGAAGCCATCCGCAACAACAGTCAACGCTCCAGTGTCTGGGTCTAAACGATAGACTTGGTTTTGCAGCCCAGGCTCAGGGCGGAAATACTGCCAGTAGCCGTACATGGTATCTGTAAAGTAGATATCGCCGTTGCGTGGATTGACGGAGACATCATTGAGGGAATTGAATTGCCTGCCAAAGAAGTTGTTCACAAGTGCTACAACGACCCAGTTAGTGGTTCTTACAGCGCAATGATCCGAGGATGCCCTTACTTGTTGTATTATATGGAGCTTCGGGGTTCATCAGATACAGGGCGGAAGGTATTTTCTCGCCTTGCCCTTCACCTGCGAAGATGATCTGACCCTTATAGTTCGTTCCACCTACGAAGTGTAAGGTTGTGTGTACTCCCTGATATCTGAGAACTAGACTTACCATTGGGGTTGATGACTTGCGGGTCAGAGTCTACGACCGTGATCTTGACTTGACTCTCCGTGTGCGATCCATTCTTCAGTGCTTCGGCTTCGGCCAAAGAAATCTTTTGGATGACAGATGATTTTGCAAGTCCTGTTCCAGCATCTGGGTCGCCTGCATTCTGCACAAAGAAAACTTCTTCAGTCGGAGGGTTCCTATATCATCTCGTGTTAGTTGTTGAATGCTAGGTCGTGCACGGGGTTTACGAACCATACAACAGCTTCATGAAATGTGGGATCTTTCTCTGAAGTAGCGAGAAGAGTCAATGCTGGATTGCTTCCAATTATATCGAGGAACTCCGCATCATAAACATGGAATGGTCTTTCAGTGAGAGATTCATAGGTAACTCCTGGCCAGAGGAACCTCTGTCACTGTGTTAGCACAGGTCACAGGCATGTTCACGCTAACTCACAGTTGTAGCATTAGCTTCTTTTGGTGGAGGGACATGCTCCAGAACATTGAAGCTTTTCTGGTCGATTATCTGGGCCGTAGCTGGTAGCTTGGCAGGGTTAATGGCAGTAGGCTTTGCCTGAGCCTCGCCCAAGAGGCCGAGACTATAGGGAACCAAGACACCAATAGCAAGTACTCCAATGGTCATAGTAGTAGTATTTAGGAACGAGGATTGCTGTGTTTCGCTCGTTTCTTGATGTCCAGAGCCATCTCGACTCTTTATTGTCGATGTACCCCGCTTTGTCGACATTTCTGAATCCTTGCTCTGCCTCTTCGAAGGTTGTATGTGGGATCGCGCCAATTGATCGGCATGAACGAGGGACACTGATGATGCAGGATAGCAGGCTTTTCCGTGGATGCAGCAAGATGTTGGTCTAGTTAATCTCTCAATCGCTGTCGCACAGAAGTGAAGCCAAGGCGGATGCGACGATACTGCGGGGAAGCCTGATGGGGTCCAACAAGAGACTGTGAACTCGAGAATGTTTCACGAATGGTTACCAACTATTAGACTTCTTTGAATATCAACCTGAGATGAAGAGCGCAAAACAATGTCATGATTATTGAGGATAGATTCGAGGTTCGTTCGGTTCATACGGAAAAGCCCGCATTCCGACTACCGAACCGAATCAGCGGAAAAGGCAAGACCGGGGCATTTCCGACCAAGATGGACCGTCCCTACAAGGAGAAGTTAGCCATGTTTCATTATAAGTTACATCTGAAATCGTATTCTATATAGCATTGTATTCTGCTACACTATATTGAAATATTGGTCTCTTCGCTATCGCTAGTTGCTGTGCTCATTGATGTTTAGTGACAACCTCTATTTAGCATCTGCTTCCCCACTGGAGCAAGCTGGCTATATCCACAAGGTGAGAATACCGCGATGCGGTTCGTCTCGCAGCTCATCATAGACGGGAAGCACGCTCAACGAAGCGCAAGGATCCCATACTGCTACGGAGCAGCAAATAGCACGATGCTCTACAGCGGGGTACTGAGGCACGTCGTGAGAATTTAGTCTCCTCTTGGCACTAATTCGACAACATAAGCGACGATCATGGCGCAGCGAAGACTACAGCAATGAGCGGGGTTGATGATGTTGACTCCAACATCACATTGCTCATTTCTACTGGAAACTGGAAACAGCATAATGCCCAAAGTATCTCCATGGAAGCAACGAAGCGACGGCCTCTGGAGCCGGCCGCTCATCGGACCCGAGCGCATGTTCGACCAGTGGCTCGAGATCGATGGTTGGACTGAATGGATGGGCGCTGTCATCTTCACAATTGCTCCGTCTTACGCTACCCAGATGAACAGCAAATCCCATGTTGAGACTTGGTTCAACAAAGCAGTATCGCGCGTTTGTCTAGAGAAGCCTTCCCTCCTGGCAGTCATTGAGCGTGGCCAGGAAGAGTCGGCGGTTGCAAAGTCTCGAGACTTCGTCTACCGTCCTCTCACATCAGACAGCGACTTCTCTGAGAGGATTAAGCAGAGGACTACCGTTGTACATACCGATAAGTCAGCTCAAGAGGGCTTGAAGCTACTCACGGACGACTTCTACTCAGCTCCGGAGAAACGCATCAGCCTTGAGCTCGGAGACCATTTGATCCACGTCTCCCTTGTTTCTTCGTCCTCTGAGCCGGGGACCTTTGCCCTTGCAATCCGCTATAATCATGCATTGAACGATTTCTGGAGTGGTGCGGCTATCCTTAACAATCTTCTCAGCAAACTTGCAGACGGCCTGAGTACCGCCAAAGTGCTATCGCTCTCATACAAAGATGCTTCTCATTCTTCTCTGCACCCTTGCTATCTTGACTTTCTCCGTGATCCTATTGGAGACACTCCATTGGATGTCGAGTCTCGAGAAAAGGCAGCGCAGCTTCTTGGCGCCAATCTCGCCAACATCACTTCCTGCCCTATCTCGCAAGAACCAGCAAACGACCGACCTAACACCGACTATTCCGTGAGAAGGCAGGTTTTGTCGCAAGAGACGACACAAAAGCTCTTCAAGCTCTGCAAGGAGCATGGGATTACTGTGACGGCACTATTGACGGCCTTGCAAGCGCTTGCACTCTTCAAAACCTTTCCTCCTGAAGATGTGACCCGAACGACGGCGGCACCTATATGTGTGAGCAACGGGCTGCGGCAAACATCTTTCGGTGGCAGTCAGGGTCATTCGGCTTCTACAAAGACTAGGTTGAGCGAGATATGTCAAGAGGCAGCCTACATCAGGCCCGTTATGGCGACTACTTTCCTTGTGTCTCCCTTTGACGTGAGTCCATATCTCAAGAACAAGGATGCTTCTATTGGGAACGAGACCTGGAGAAAGATTGTTTGGGAAGTTGCCCGAAATGTTGGTCAAGCGACTGATGAGGCGGTCAATAGCAACTTGAGTGAGCATGTGGATTGGACTCAAGGCCCAGCTGCCTTTGGTGGTGTTGCACATGCAATGGAAGCAATGAAAGCTGGGCTTCTGCCTTCGTAAGTCTCCTCAGCATTTCGCCATCATTAAGCTCTTTGCTAATCACTTCTTCTTCCATTGATATCGATAGACCACCTGGCATGTTTACTCCTCTATCATCAGCAGGCCTTTTGGACGGACATCATCTCCCAGGGTCATACGGATCTCTAGACCCAAATGATAGGCCTGCACTCAATATTGACGACTTTTCGTTTTATTCACGAGTTAGCAACTTGTTTGGACGTAAGTGCAGCATTTCTGCTTCTCTTAACGTCTTTCTTACAGCGCCCTTACTGATTCATACTCAGCTCAAACATGGGCTTGGACATTTTCCGGGAAGCTTAATATAATATTGGTGATGCCTGATCCGCGAGTACGCTCCGTTCCAAATATTGAGTGGTGGAATATGTTCAACGAGATGGTCGCCAGAATGGCGACTGAGAATTCGTCTGATATTAGTGCTTAGTAGATGAAGCTTACTATGCCAACCGCCTCCGCTATAGCGTTTCCATCATGCAGGGCGCACTTTTGGAATCCGATCACTAGCCGGAGATAAAGTGATTATTACCGTGCAATAGCATAGCATTGGCGCAGTCCTAGACGCATATTGGCTCGCCTGTAGGCTGAAGATCTAATAGTTTGACTTGATGCCCACTTGACAGTCAAGACTATAATGTGCCATATTGACCTTGCTACTCATTACCATGTCTAAACTACGGCTATAATAGTGGCGGAGCATCTTCAGAGATAAAGCACGACAATGTCTGGGGGCTTGGCTGCTGATGCTTCGCCGTGGCGTCAATGACAAAAGGTGGGGAAGTTATGTTTAACTCGGTCATTTTTACGCCCTTCAAATGTCTTTCATGTAATACCCACTGAGCCGCTTCAAAACGCAATTAGCATATAAGAACCTGACTCCCCAAAGCTGCACTACTCGCCACGATCCTCGCAGCAATACGATGAACTCTTTTGATCCCCCAGACCAAGGTGCAGAACTGGACTCTCTAAGCTCTACCTTCCAGGCCGCCTTCGATCGGATCTTCCAGACCACCCAGAAGGTTAGCGAAGACCCTCTATTGCGAGTAGCCCAAGGAACCGATGTCTCTCTACTCAAAGAAATCAGTACTCCGGGCGATGCTCACTCCGTGGAGGCAGCCATTGAGGATGTGTTCACCATCTCTGACTTTCGAATGCGAATGAACCACCCCAAGGCTTTCTGCTTTATTCCAGCGCCTGTCTCACCACTTTCTTGGATAGGCGACTGTCTGTCCAGCGCTTTCAACTCTTTTGCTGGATCGAGACTACAGGGGTCTGGTGTAGCTGTTGTTGAGCAGACGCTGCTGCAGTGGCTGTCAGCCAAAGTTGGACTTCCAGAAACGTCTGGAGGTATCTTTGTCTCAGGAGGCTCCATGGCAAACATGAGCGGCATGGTGCTTGCAAGAGATTGTATATTGGAGCCCGATACTGAACACCTGGGTGTCGCATATCTCTCTGATCAGACACATCATTCTGTCAAGAAAGCCCTACGCATCATTGGTATCAGGAGAAGTCAAATACGAGTTGTTCCGACGAATGGATGCTTTCAAATGGACGTGAGCGCCTTGAAAGATGCCATCAAAGCGGACCGGGACGCAGGGTTGAAGCCGTTTGTAATCATCGCGACATGCGGGACAACAAACACTGGAAGTATCGATCCATTGGAGGCACTCGCCCAGGTGCGTGACGAAGAGAATATATGGCTCCATATTGATGGCGCATACGGCGCATCCGCTTCCCTCGCCGCAACTCGAAGCTCTGTCACCAACGGTCTTGGACTGGCAGACAGTATCTCTTGGGATGCACACAAATGGATGTTTCAAACATACAGCTGTAGCCTCATTCTTGTAAGAAACAGGATCAACTTGGCCAAGGTTTTCATCAACGATGGCGACTATCTTCGCGATGCGCTCGATGACGAAGAGATGCCCAACTTTTGGAATCTTGGCATGGAACTAACACGTCCTTCAAGAGCGCTGAAACTATGGTTCACCCTACGAGTCCTCGGCGTGGAAAGATTTGGGAAGATGATCGATCACGGGTTTCATCTGGCAGAAATTGCTGAAGCAGAGATTTTGAAGTTATCGGATTGGGAACTCACAAGTCGAGCGAGTATGGCGATTGTGACATTCCGATATGCACCTGCGGAAAAGACTGAGGAGGAGTTGGATGAATTGAACACTGCGATCTCAAAGCACTTGGTTGAAAACAACATTGGATTAATTCTGACTACAAAGCTGCAAGGGAGTATCGTCCTGAGAATCTGCTCTATCAGCCCAGTGCTAAGCGGGGTGGAGATGGCGGAGGTTATTCACCAGACGGACAAAGTTGCACAGCTCATTTCTAAACAGCGCAGTCAATAAGCACGTTCAACATTACATCTTGAGATACCTCAGCAATTCATTGATGCACGATTTGTCTCTTGCGACATGAGAATGACCGATGATTCAGGCTGACTGATGATTATTTACGGGAATAACAGTGAATATGTCAGCTTACAAATGTCTCAAGGTTTCACCAGGCCCGCCCTTCGGAAGTTCCGGACACAGCGAATGTTCCGAAGTCCAAATGCCGTGTTGTTGAGGCCTTCAACCTTATCTCGGATCTCAGAATTGCACCATAGCGCGCGGTAGACTCCACGATGTTTGTCAGCCCCAGATATGGGTGCCACAGACGCCCGCCAAGAACGCTGGTGCTTGAGCGGGTATTTATCTAGACTTTGCATTCCAAGGTAGCCAAGCCCGCTGTGAACCTCAATTCTCATCAACAGCACAACATGTCAGTCACAAAACCCATCCTCATCTCTGGCTCTGGCCTTGCTTCATTGCTACTGGCGCAATCTCTCAAGCAATCCAAGATCCCGTTCAAGATTTTTGAGCGCGATGTATCTTTCATCTTTCGCGCTCAAGGGTACAGGCTCCGTCTCTCAGCGGAGGGTCTAAATGCTATTGAGTCTGTTCTCGATGAGAAGACATGGCAGCATTTCTGGGAAGCCTGCGGAAAGACGGGCGGTGGTGGATTCCGATCATTCGATGCAGTCACTGGAGAGCAAACTGAACATGTCGTGGCAGAGAATCTCTCATCGCGAGATGGAAAGATCGTCGGTATTGCTAGAGGTGATATGAGAAGAATTTTCGCAGAGGGTTGCGAAGACTATATTGAATGGGGCAGGAATGTCACAGGCTACGAATTAACTGACGATGGTGTTCGTGCCATCTTCTCCGATGGGACAAAGTCCATTGAAGGATCTATGCTGGTCGGCGGTGAAGGCATCTACTCCAAAGTTGCGAGACAAGTCACAGGTGGCAAGTTGAAAGTGTACGACACTGGCGCCAGGGGTATTCACGGCCAAGCACCAACAACAGCATTCAAGCAGCTCGGCGAGGGAGTCTTCCGACTACGCGACGATACACGTCCCGACGGTCACGCCTTTCTCATGACAAACGTTCGCTCCGGCGATATGAACAACCCAGACGTGAGCTTTGGCTGGACCATGGGCGGAGCACCAGGTGTTATTCGCGCGCCGAACGACAACTACGCGATTGTAGGAAAAGTCGCTGCCGACATCGCAAAGTCAATTGCCAAAGACTGGGACCCAAAGTTCAAGGCTTTAATCGACAACATGGACGAGGGCGAAGCTGCGTTCTGGAAAATTACTTGCTCGACTCCATCAGGTGTACCTGAGTGGAAGAATGAGCCTCGCGTGACTGTTATTGGCGATGCAGCTCACTCGATGACTCCTGCGGGCGGAATTGGCGCTAATACAGCTGTTCGTGATTCAGCGCTGCTTGGACGATTGCTGCGTGAAGCTGGCGGGTACAGTCCAGGCGTCACAGCTGCTTATGAGAAGGAGATGAGGGTCTATGCTAGTGACGCTGTTCATCAGAGCTATTCCATGGCTGTTCAGGGTTTTGGGGTCAATATCGATGAGGAGACGACGCCAATTGTCTGAAAAGTTAATTGAGTGCGGGGTTTTATGTTTTGTTTTGTTTTGTTTTGTTTTGTTTTACGAGCGAGTTACATCATGACGTCAGAATAAGGTGTCTCTCGCTTCAAGAGCGAGACAATGTTTAATAAAGCTTTAGATACGAATAAAGGGCAATAGATACAGACAATTAAAAGATATGCATATAAATAGAATGTGACACTAACAACAAGCAATCGTTCGTTCCATTGGGGACATCGGATTGTGGCACGTATCGGGAAACGCGGCAGCATTGCGTAATGCTCTGCTCTGTTCTGTTCTGTTCTGCTCCGTATAAATCACGTGAAAGCTTACGATCTCTGCCTGCACAGCCAACCCAGCAGCTCCTTTCATTTTATTTTGATCTGGACTGACTGTCAGCAGCGTTTCACGTCTCTCATCTACCTTCTTCTCTTCGTTGTATCTCACTTGTTTTGTTTTGGTAAATACCATGATTCAAATCACATGATTCTCTTGAGCTGTTGCTCTATGACCGTTTGATCTCCTACAGAGTTTGCGACAAAACCCTCAAAAGACGTCTGAAAACTTACGAACCTACTCCTGGACCATTCTCAAACATCATCTGACGCAAGAAAGTGGGACTTTTGACACGAATTGGCCATGCGCAACGACAAGTGTTCAACGCCACTAGAAAACTCGACAAGTCCCAATTTCGACGATACTCGTTAATTGACTGCAGCAAATAACGATATCTCGCTGGTCTCGAGCCTATATTCACTCGCTTTTTCTACTGATATCAGCCAAAACTTCAATTCGTGTCTCAAAAATCAATACCATCTAAAATCTGAGTCAGAGTCGAAGTCAGTCTATCAAACCATCGTGATGCTTCGATCTTGGCGCGATGACGCCTCCAAAAGCGGGAAATGGGTCAGCGTCGTAACCGCGCGCCATCGTCTCGTCAAAATTCTTGGCGTTTTCGTCTGTTTCATCTGCGCCCTCACCCTTTGGGAATTCTGGGCAGATTTGTCTGTCGCTTATAAAAGAGTCTCTTCGCCGAGCCTCACGCAAACTAACCAAACTCAATCTGACTCCTCAACCCTGCCAGATCCAAACCTTATCTCTGCGAACGGGCCTCAGTTTACTGGGCCGACTGAGCAGACGACCAAATTCTGGGAGGACCTTGTTACTGAATTCTACGCAGCGGAACCTCATGGAGATAAGATCAAACCGCCTAATTCTTTATCGCGAGACAAATTTGATCCTTATGGCTCAAAGGCGCAGATTCACACGGACTGGCTAGAGGTATCTGGTGACGAAGTCGAATCATTGAAAGAGAACCATGCAAAGTTTGTGCAAAGTCTTCGACACTTGGCCCCCAAAGTACCGTTCAAACGCAACACCAAAGGCGTTGTCATCACTGCCAAAGGCTCGGCATTTGGCGTAGCAGGGACAGCCATACGGATGCTACGACACGTTGGATCACGTCTACCTGTTCAGCTCTTTCTCGACTCCGCGACCGAAGCTGAGCACGAAGTGTGCAACAATACACTTTCCAGTCTACAGGTACAATGCTTGAATATGGACGATTTCTTGAAATTGCCTAATACGACATCACTCCAGCAACCAAAGACTGAAAAGTATCAGTACAAACCTTTGTCGATCATCTTCTCCAGCTTTCAAGACATCTTATTCCTTGACTCCGATGCCTTTCCTATCCGAAATCCTGATCATCTCCTCACCGTGGAACCGTACAAGAGCCGCGGACTCGTGACCTGGCCCGACTTTTGGCTGCCAACTATATCTCCCCTCTTCTACAAGATTGCCGGAGCCAAGGCACCCAACGTTACTCTCGACTCCAGAAGTTCAGAGTCAGGAGTTATGCTGTACAACAAAGCGAGACATGCAGACAGTCTCCTGCTCGCCGCATACTACAACTTTTACGGGCCACAGTTCTACTATCAACTTCATTCACAGGGTGCTTGGGGTTCAGGCGACAAGGAGACTTTCATGCAGAGCGCATTGGTCTTGGGCAACCCCTACTGGCAGGTCACAAAGCCAGCTTCGATGATTACCGCCAACGAAATCAACTGGGGAAGCGGGATCTGGCAGGCTGATCCTGAGCAAGACTGGAAGCTCCAAACACAAAAAGGACGAAACCAAACAACGGTATCTGCAAGGAAAAGTAAAGGGAAGCTAAGGATTACCGAGGACGAAGCCAAGATTACGAGTACAATGTTTGCCCATCTCAACAGGGTCAAATTCGATACTAGGCATCCAAGTCAAGTACTGGAAGGCCTAGTACCTGAGCATCCTGACGGGACTCTATCGCGACTTTTCGGAGATGATGTGGACAAGGTCAAGAACGTCGCTGGATACGATCTTGAAAAGGCCATATGGGAGGAGGCCATCAAGGCTAATTGTGACCGAGAGTTGTTGGAGGAATGCGACAAGATACGAAAGTATTACGAGGCAACGTTTTAGATAGGATGAGACAACGTTCACGCGGCCCTAATAATAATATAGATTTATTTTCATTGTCATCGTAGCCTATTCAGAATACATATTCATTCTTATCCTACAAACCCCAAAGATATGCTTGCTGCTTACTTCTTAGGGGCGTATTTGATCCCGCTGTCCGGGCAAGAGCTCTTGCTTCCATCAGGCTCAGTAGATACAAACTGACCATCCTGCAGCGAGCCCTTGACGTTGAAATGGTACCAAACCTCGCTTAGAGAACCATTAGAGCAGCCGATGGTGACACGCGCACCATGGTGTTCCGCCAAAGCATCCACGATCTCATCAGCAGTGTAAGTCTTTGTCTTGGAAGGCTTGATTCCAGCCTCAGCAAGCCACTTGTAGGTAGGAAGAGTCTTGAAAAGTGAGATTGTCTTCTTGACGTAATCAGCGGCTTCGGCGCCGGTCTCGTAGTTGGTGTAGCAGCTTGGCTCGAGGGTGCTTATGCATGTGCCGTGCTTGTTGAACTCGTGCTCCCAGAGAGATTCGTCATTGCCGTCTTGGCTGACCCAGTACTTGTCCATGTATGACACGGTCTTTTTGCCGAGGAACTTGGTTACGAGGTCCTTGATGTTGGTGTACTCGCGGGACTTGTCGCAGAACTGGGGATATGTGCCGTCACAGTAGTCAGGCCAGAGACCGTGGATGGTCCATGAGTCTGGTATTGGTCAGTTTAGAAATCTGAGACGGTGACTTGTTGGTTGAATGTACCTTTAGGTCCAGCTACAGGGTCGCTGTCCCAGAATTGAGTCTGAAGAAGTTGGCCGGCAGGGATGAAGCAGCAAGTGTCTTCAACAGCAGTAGTGTTGTGGCATGACAGAGGAAGATCCTTTGAGCAAAACTCAGCAGTGGGCTTACCACCAGCAGAGCAAGACTTGGCCTGCGCTCCAGCAAGGTAAAGCGCAAGAGGAATGAGAGCCTTGATGAACGTCATTTTGAAGCCTATAATTAAGATTGACCGACAAAAAAACGAATAGTGTTTACGAGAAATACAAGCGATACTTATAATCCACTACGAAATCCACGTGGGAGGCAAGTGAAATGTTTATCCTCTCTAGTGTCGGACGAAGTCGACAGATGAAGCAGTTGTGTACGGAGTAGACAAGGTGGTAACGCTGATAAGCAGCGATCTGTATCGTCAAAGAACCCCACGTGCATTGTATGCCAGATTATTACCAGGACCTTTTGTCGCAGCCAATGAGGAGGCGAGTTGGCCCATCGCTGGGTGTTGATCGGCGACAAAGGGACCTGTAGCGAGAAACATGTTGCAGACGTCGGCCAATGCCGTTTGAAAGGCTTCATAGCATGAATGTTTTGGACTCTCTATAATCTTGTGAGGTTTTACCAATTGAATTGAGAGTGCGAGTTGTGTTGTATTGTTGTTGATGAGAGTTGATCGAGATTGAGGGGAGAGATTGAAGGACCCCGGTATGTCAATGCCGATTTATCCGTCAACGGT
This sequence comes from Fusarium brevicatenulatum, assembly GCA_013363135.1. Taxonomy (NCBI): domain Eukaryota; kingdom Fungi; phylum Ascomycota; class Sordariomycetes; order Hypocreales; family Nectriaceae; genus Fusarium; species Fusarium brevicatenulatum. The sequence continues at coordinate 48,369 of JABEEJ010000648.1, forward strand.
CAACGGTCAACGGTATTCAATCGGGAATGCGGAATTAGCCATCTTCTTTTGTACTTGCCTATAAAGGTTACCGAGCATCGAAAGTCAATTCATTGTGCAGACTGCAGAGGACAGAGATGGCTGGATGACTGCTTAATTGATGGTCGGATGGTCGGGCAGGTCGACAACCGATCTTCGGGAGTGCGGCTGACAGATCGGACCAGTTTCAGAAGGTCGAGTTGCACAGACTGGCTCAGGTTTGCGCGACAAAATAATGGTGAATCAGTGGTGGCTCCTCGCGAGGGCAATCTACTGGTTGGCCATTTGGGCCGCTATCACTTTTGTCCGTCCGGTTATCGGATGGACAAGTGAATCAATCGGCGTCGGAGATTGCCGCTATCACGGACAGTGCCGCAGATTAACTTTCAAGTCGACGGAGTAAATTCATCCGCAATTACGGAGTAGTGTGACCATCAGACGGCGTTTATTCCGCTATGACCTTATCTTATCGCACGTCACAGTCCTCGCTTGTCAGCAAAATTACCGTCGAGTAGGAAACATTTGTCTACAAGGTTGGTGACAGCAACCGTATAAGCGGCATAGAAACATCACCCGACGCCAAGTTATAAATGGAAAAGGAAAAAGCAATTGTCGCTGATCAGTGGTCATGAGGGTCATTTGAGTTTAAGTGATATTTTTGGCTCGTTGGTGTAGGGAACTTGATCAACCTCAAACACTCTAAATATTTGCACAGCCGCATCGTACCCTGTTGACATCTGCCTTGTGTTCAAGATCGGCATTTACATTTCGCATTGCGCATTGATGCCTTTGATAACTGTGTCTATGCACAAGTTACTTGAAAAGTTTATCGCGTTGGGATGAAGGTTGATTGATGGCTGTCAGATCAGATTCCTCGTCTCAAGCAGGCCATTGTAGCAACGTGATGCTCAAAGCAGTCTGTAGACACTGAAACCATCTTTCCAGCCTCGCGCTTTGAGTTTCTCGTGTCTCCAGTAAACAACGCCAAGGTCATGGGCTCGAGCTCAGCATCAAACATTTTTCCGTTCGTTTTTCTCGGCCTTGGCAATTGAGATAAGATAAGTTCTTGTTCAGCTCAGGGGCAGAGCTGGCTGAAATCCGAAACCCCGCCACAGCCGTGAGAAATTCTCCGATCATCCCCAAGAATCCTCCATCCCCTTTCAGGTACCCAGTTGCGAAGACCAACCCTCCAGGGCTGAAGTTTCATAGGGCCGTGTACGGATACGTTAAATGATGAGCTCGCTTCAAGGGTGAACTTCGTGCCGTGCCCACCAGAAATTTAATATCAGATCATGAATGAGTCGCTATCTTCGCTTGTCGGCAATAGCGGATCATGGTCCCATTATCATGACTTTAGAGATGCATCCAACAACCAACATGGACACAGTTGATCCGACGATGAATGAACTACGCTACAAGCATAAAAGATGGAACAATAGAGTTCACCTGTCATCTGAATCTCCGTGGCGTCTACCGCATAATCTACAATGCCGTTTTTCTTCCATCCCAATGCATTGTCATCAACAATAAACACATAAATGCATGACTGTAGGGTAACATCTGGTCTTGCTCGAGTAGCGTCTTTGAGCTTCTTCTTCTCGATTGAGAAACCATCAAGACCAATCGGGCATTCCTTTCGCCAAACTTTCTATTCTCGTCACCCATCATCCATAGTTTGTTTTACCATCTCAGGTGAAAACGCAAATGCCATCCCTGCCATGATGTGATCGCTCAGCAGCTCTGCCTGACAGCTCCAGAGCTCTTCTGTAGCTGCGGGCCGTTTGATGCCCACTGCGCACTAGAAGCTACCCACTGATTTCTGTTTCAACCTCTTCTAGGAAATGTTGCCGAGGGAGCAATCAAAACGAAACGGATCGGCCGGGGAGAGTCCACTTTTCGTCGATCCGGCATTGGTGTTTTGTTCAGGTGGTGGCGCCCTCAGCTAAATGCATTTAAGATTGCGGATGGGGTCCTCGACCAAGTCAACTCACTATCTATAGAAGAAATCACCTGAAACGAATCTTTCTGGAACAAAAACTGAAACTAACTATTCCGAGAAGATCGTGGATTTGCGCCTTGACTCTACGCTTTGGCATAGCGCTTTTCCTCTACGGTAGACGAGCTTGTATCCTGGTCGTGATTCTCGGCCGTTTTTTGCGTTAGCTGAAGATGCTGGTCAATGATGTTCATAACAGATCGAGACGAGCAATAGCCCAACAACGCGGCAACATCTAGCCGATCAGTCAATCCAGTGCTCACTGAGACCAGACAAACAACATGTGATATGTAATCTCGTTATCATGCATACAATTTCAACACTGCAGTAGTGTCTTCGCTCACATCCATCCCAACTGACTCGAACCCCTGCCGGCTAAATTTGGAAGAAACAAACAAACGTCAAAGCCCTTCACCGTCACCACCAACCTACGGTAGAACCCTCATGAAACGTCTGAGCGGCGATCGGATTGACACTAGGTCATGGCTCAAACCCCTGGATCCGAGTTGACCGAGAATGAACTCTGTCGTGCTGACCAGCATCAGTGCTCAACTTCCTGTCACTCATGACTCTCGTCGTGAGAGCTCAACTCAGCTTAAAAGGAAGCTCATCGCCGGCTTCAATGTCGAGTTTCTTTTCCAGCATCAACAGTCGTTCTATCTGCTTTTTTCCTATTATCTCTCTTTTCTTTTTTATTTCCTTATTACTTTCGTTTCAGAGTTTCTCTCAGTCACTCGCTACTATTATCAACCACCCTCGCTTTACAAGCTCCAACCAGTACAACTACAACAACAACTACAAATCTTTATTTTTTATTATCATCATTCCAACACTCGTTTAACGCCATGCGTTTCTCTGCTGGACTCATCCCTGCCTTGGGAGCTCTTGCTTCGCTGGGCGAAGCAACCCCTACTTTCCTCGGTGGTGGAGCATCAGGCTCTGCTGGCGGCGAGATCTCAGGTGGTGCTGATGCCCATCTCGGAGTTGGAGCCGGTGGTAGCGCTGGTGCTGGTGCAGGAGCCGGCGCAGGAGCCGGAGCTGGTGGTCAACTCGGCGGTAGCCTCAGCGGTGGAGCTTCCGGTCATATCGGAGGTGAAGCTGGAGGTGAGGCCGGAGCTGGTGCCGGAGCTGGTGCTGGCGCTGGTGGCAAGATCGGCGGTGAAATCGGTGGTGAGGTCGGCGGCAAGATTGGTGGAAGTGCCGGCGCTGGTGCTGGCGCAGGAGCTGGTGCTGGTGCTGGCGGAAGTGCTGGCGGCAAGATCGGTGGCAGCATTGGTGGCGGCGCTGAAGGTCACCTTGGAGGTGGTGCTGAAGGCGGTGCTGGTGCTGGAGCCGGTGGAAAGATTGGCGCAGGTGCTGGCGGAAAGGTTGGTGGTGAGATCGGTGGTGAGGTTGGCGGTAAGATCGGAGGAGGTGCTGGCGCTGGTGCCGGAGCCGGTGCTGGTGGAAAGGTCGGAGGTGAAATCGGCGGTGGTGCTTCCGGCCACATTGGAGGAGGTGCCGGTGGCAAGATTGGCGGAGGAGCTGGTGCCGGTGCTGGAGCTGGCGCTGGCGGCAGCGCTGGTGGTCACCTTGAAGGCGATATCAAGGGTGGCGCTGGCGGTAAGATTGGAGGTGGTGTTGGAGGTAAGATCGGAGCTGGCGCTGGTCTTGGTGCTGGCCTCGGTCTCGGCGGTCTCCTCGGTGGTGGTATCGAGTGGAATGCCGGCGGTGGTGCTGACTGGCACACTGGTACATCCTGCAGCATCGGCAACGCCTGGAAGGATCACATCCTCTTCCAGGGCATCTGCGCTCCCGAGACCTCGACTACTCCCGCTGTCAACCTGGGCCTGAACCTTCCCAGCTGCCAGATCACTGGTGACATCGGCTTCGCTTGCGGTGCTGACTTCCTTACTACTCCCAACGTTCGTGTTGGTCTCGGTGGCATCTCTGCTTACATCGAGATCGATCTCTCTGCTTCCGCTGCCGTCCACCAGTCCGTCGAACTCTTCACTGCTCCCAAGCTTGGTATTGCTATCCCCGGTCTTGACGCTGAGCTGAAGGCTGCCATTGAGGCTGCCATCGCTATCGATCTCGTTGTCGGCTGTGGCAAGGCTATTGATCTCTCTGCTGGTGTCTACGTCAAGTTCCCCGAGTCTGCCTACGTCGATATCTCTCTGCTTACCAAGGAGGTCATCCACGCTTCTCTTGAGGGTCTCGTCACCAAGGCTCTCCCCGTTGGTGTCGGTGCTGATGTCGAGCTCGGTGCTGGTATCGATCTTCAGCTTGGTCTCCGTCTCCGTTCTGAGCTCAGCATTGGCGGCGGTCTCGAGATCCCTGTTCTCGGTCTCGGTGGCAAGGCTGGTGCTGATGTTGGCTTCGGTGCCGGTGTCTGGTTCTCTCTCTTTGACTATACTGCTACCATTGGCGGCGGTGCCGGTGCCAGCGCTGGTATCGATGTCACTGGTGAGTTCGGCTGCAACCTTGGTCTCGCCATCGACAAGAAGTTCGACTTCAGCGGCGGTCTCTTCGGTCTCATCCCCAACCTCTCCGTCGGCCTCGCCAAGGGTATCAAGTCTACCTTCTCCCAGAAGACCCGCGGTACTTGCGGCAGCTTCATCGGTCACTTCAAGAAGGGTGGCTTCATCGGCGGTCCTACCATCTCTGCTTCCGGTGCGATCACTGCTACTGGTGGCGCTTCTGCCGACATCACCATCCCCGCTGGCGTTACCCACTCTGTTGAGTTCTCTGGCTCCATCGGCGTCCCTGATGTTTCTGCCTCCGTCGACATTCCTGGTGCTTCCGGTGATCTCACTGGCTCCGACTCTCTCCCCGTCGCTACCACTGGTGCTGAGATCCCATCTGACTCTGCTTCATACGAAGCTCCCGCTGTTACTGCCTCTGGTGATGTGACCGGCTCTGCTGAGCTCCCTGTTGCTACCGATTCCGTTGAGGTTCCTGCTGGCTCTGCTTCTGGCGATGTCACTGTCTCTGGTGCCATCCCCACTGGACCTGAGGGCGTTCCCACTCACACCATCCCTGCCGGTGGCGATGTCACTGCCATCTTCGGTACTCACACCGCTGGTGCCACTGTCACTGTCTCTGGTTCCGAGGGCTTCACTACTTACATCTCTGGCTCTACTGGTTTCACCACTGTTGTGTCTGGCTCCGAGGGTTACACCACTGTTCTCTCCGGCTCTGAGGGTGACTACACTACCGTTGTCTCCGGATCTGCTGGCTTCACTACTGTCGTCTCTGGCTCTGAGGGCTTCACAACTGTCGTTTCCGGATCCGAGGGCTACACCACCGTCGTTCCTGGCAACTCCCCTTCTGCTACTGGTGGCTCTGACTACAACCTTCCCTCTGCTCCCGCTGGTGGCCACTCTGGTGCTACTTCCGCTGGCAACGTTCCCGCCGAGTCTGGCAGCCTCCCTGCCAGCACTGGATCCGCCGACTCCGACAAGCCTGCTGTCACCACTGGCTCTGGATCTGATGCTGAGGAGACCTCTGCCCCTGCTGTCACTGCCGCTCCCGATGCTTCTGGCATGATCACCAGCACCATCCGCGAGACTCACGTCTACACTATCACCTCTTGTGCTGCCTCTGTCATCAACTGCCCTGCTTCTTACACTCAGAAGATTGTCACTCAGACTGTCATTGAGCGCACCACTGTCTGCCCCGCCACTGCCACTGCTGTCCCTGAGACTCCCGTCGAGGGCGGTAACGGTTCCAACCAGGGCGGTGACTCCAAGCCTGGTGAGGGTTCTGACAATGGTAACAACGGCTCTGCTCCCGCTCCTACCTCTCCTCCCGATGCTGCTAAGACCACCATCGACCTTGTCACCATCACCCAGGACGTCACCACCATTGTTCCTTGCACCAAGTTCGTCACCAGCACCTTCGTTGCCCCCACCACTATCCACGCCCCTGCTGCTCCCACTGTCACCATCATCCAGGGACACACTGGCCAGGCTCCTCAGCCTACCGGTACCCAGCAGCCCGGTGCCTTCACCACCCTCACCCGAGTCCCGGCTACTGCCACCGACTCTGGTGCCTCACCCACTGAGGGCTCTGAGCAGCCTGCCAACCCTCAGGCCCCTGGTAACGCTGGCCCTGGTGCCCAGCCTACCTACAACGTTCCCTCAAACGGAACCATCACTGGAGGCAAGCCCTCCCCCACTGACCAAGTTCCCGTTGTTGCTGGAGCTTCCCTCGTCAGTGCTGGATCTATGCTCCTCGCACTTCCTATGGCCCTTGCCTTTGTCATGTAAATAGCTTAATACCGAAAGCCCTTTGGCTTTCAACAGATAGAACGTAATTCATGTGACTTGAAAAGTTTCTTTTTATTCTTCGAGATCCTATCACCTTTTGACTCTTGTGACTGCTTGCCCTTGACATTGCCTTTGATCGCTGAACACTGTCTTCGCTCATAGCTCTTTGATCTTTTTATGATAGCCTTTTGTGACGTGTGTGATGTTGTTTAACAAGTTGATTGATCTTTGTGGGCTACTTCTATTCGGCCAATACTGCCTACCTGTCCAGGATTTTGTTGTTCTTACGTTGTCCATTGTCAGGTCGCCAAGGCCTACGAACCAGATCATCGCTATCTATCGGCCCAAAATTTGCACAGATTAGCTTGGCTGTTTAACTGGCTAAAGAGTGAAGCAAACATTCTTGAGGGCGAGGCCTGGTCGCGTTGTATATCTCAGCCAATATCCATGCTGAATCGGGACCGGGTTGACAGTCGACCATCTGGCCGACAAATATGTTACACAACAGAGACAGCGCAGTCAGAAATGTGTCTCAGTGACACAGTACGCCAGCCCTCGTAGATCTGTACTCCCAAAAGATACACAGTATCACCTAGCATTAATATAATTACCATGAAGCTACGAAACCGAATCAATACCCAAGCTACGGTGCACTTATGAGCGATGGGAAATGTCATGGAATACCCAACGGCCCTGCAGCGGCGTCGTGGAAATAATAATCTTATGGAATTAGTTAAAAGATTGAAGTCATCACCGTAACGCCTTCTTTCGTGTATTGCCCAAACGCTTAAGCCGCCCAATCCGTTCCGTGTATGTTCATCTCGATGACCTAGCCCTTGACACATGCACCACAGTTTCGTTTTTGACCATGATACCCCCAACACCCGCTGGATGCGCCAGATTAGCTGTGCTACCGGGACCAGTAACAGTAGCAATGTTTCCATGTCGCTGATCTTCGTGCTCGAATTCCGAATTAAAAGATTCGCTCCCGCTTGGATCGCTTCTGGCGAGCTCGTGTGTAGAGCTTGACTCGTCCTTCCCTATTGTTCCAAGACGAATTGAGTGCTTGGTTTGACTTCGACCATAGTTGCTGCCGAAGTTGTTCGATCCGGATCTGATTGATGATACAGGGTTCGTGCAGGTGAAGAGATAGAGACAGGCTGGCCGGATGATGGGAAGACAGGCTGTAAGGCATTAGTGGGAGTCATAAGGGACCCGAAGGTAGGACTTACTGGATACTGTCACCAAGTTGACCTCGACAGATGCCCAAATAATGACGGGAGCCAATTGCCATGTCATGTCGACTGACTTGTTGTCGAATGATGCTGACACACTGACAATGACGAGACCAGCTACGCAAACCCTAGAAGATGTATTAGCACGAAGCCATTGTTGGGAATATTGAGAGAGATCCTACAGAATACCGAACATGAACATAAAGATGATCGCAATCTTCTGCAGGGTCGGGAGCTGAAGCTTCTGGATCTGAACGATGGGCAGGATCAAGATGCCGACGTCGATTATAACATGCGCAAGCACAGTACCAAAGAAGAAGTCACTGCTCTTGATGGCGCAAGTAAAATGTTCTACCGTGGGATCCCAGAATGCTCGTACGGGGTAACAGTGGAATGTCGTCAGGAATGTCTGGGATAGTGTGAGCTTAGGTCTTGTGTCGCTTGAGGTTGCTTACGCGAACGAGAATCCAGAGAATGGAGCAGACCAACAGGACCGAGACGAAGATCTGGATGTTTGCGACGCGGAACATGCGCCAGTAGAAGGATAGGATGGAGATCTTTGCGAAGAAGAGGGTGAAGGCGTAGAAGTGTTCCATTATAAAAAGATACTTCTTGGTTGTGTAATTGGCTTCCGTAAAGGTCATGCCCTCTACGTCCTTCGCGTGCAATCCGAAGCCATGGTGAATCCCTTGTGAGAAGTCAGCGATTGTCGATGTCGATGTCGAGGAGAAGTCGTACAGATAGGCAACACGATGCCCCAACAAACAGCGGTGACCTTAATGCTGTTAGCGACAGTCCCAAGTGGTCGCGTGTCCATTAACATACATAACTTGCACAGGCAAAGTAATCATCCCACCAGAATCGGATCCTCGTAATTCTTCGGCTGGCAATGCGTAGAATAAGAAAGATAGTCGCTGCTGCAAACGTAATGTACTCGGCCGCCCAGAGATCAGGCTGCCTCGACCGCATTCTGGTATGTTTCGTGCAGCGTCAAGAAGTAAAAAAAGACAATTGAAGCCCCCTCGATTAGCGAAAAGCAAGCTGGATGTGGAACTCCCGGGATGATATACGTCTGCCGGCCATGTCAATGAGCACCGTCGATCATTTCATGCGGCTAAGAGCCTTGTAAGGATGCCGCGCGAGACCAAGCCTCGATCCAGGGGTAGAATGCTCCGACAGAGGGTGAAGTTAAGCCATTACTGGAAGGTCTAGGCTGTGTTATGCGTGGAAATTGAGAAGCAAAGACCATCTGGGAGTAGGCTGACGGATAAAGAATTATTGAGCCGTTCACTAAACTTGGCGATCGGAGCATGTGCAAGCACGTAAAGTGGTAAGCAGCCACAATTGACCACGGACCGTTTAGCATTATGAAGACGGTTGGGGTTGCATCGTTACGGTGAAGGGCAAGGCGAAGTGTACCAAGAAGAGAAGCACTTGTTTCATCTTGGACATCCGTAAGGAAGTCAGACCGGAAATGCCGAGTTATTGTTGGTCATTGAATGCCGACTAACCCAAAAGTTACTGCAGGTTTTGCAGGTTTTCAACAGTAGCAGTCAAAGCGTGTCACTAGGATCCAAGGCCCAGGTTCCAGAACAAGGGTTCTCCATGATCTCCCAGCTTATTCATCAGGATTGGAGACATCTCATTTGATAGAGCTCTTAGTAGTGCAACACCCCAGTGAAGCGGCTGATGCTATCCGGCGTTTAGCTTTAAACTCTATTGTCCAACTTGAGTTTGAGCCTTTGGGACCGTTTTCCCATCGTCTCTTCGCCTAGATTGTTTCAAATTTCCACCGTTCACTTAGTGTCGATCTTGCCATTGTCGCGTGATTTGGTCTGTGGTTACTGGCTCATTGTTCCGGGTCGAGACTCAACCGACGGTTTGGGTGTTGAGATGCTACCCTTGCCTTGCTCGTGCTGAAGGTTCACTAGCTTTTGGGCAGCTTACAGGGGCTGGCTTTTTCAGGGCGAGCGCGCTTGGGGTAACATCACACTCACACAGTCCTATCCGATGACCTGAACGCCTTGGAAAAGTCTGAAGTGCACTGACGTGGAAGGGAACGCGTGTCGGCCATTAAACAGAGTTTGAACTTTCGGGGCTTAACAAAAGTCGGTAGCTCCGTAGCGTCCTTGACAGGAGTTAATGTTCCGGCACGTACATGTCGTTGGCTTGGATATTACTGTTATCACATTTTCGCTTTCGTCTATAGAGCAAATGCAGGTTATCGATCCCCAAAATCAATATTCAGGCATCAAGCCAGAATAGTTTAGGTTCCGAGTACAAATGCCCATGTCTCTGCCCAGGAGCAACGTTGGCCGACGTCAAGGATCAGGCTGGGGCCTGTCGATCATTTCCAGGGCCCATGCTCGGCATCGAGACGCGGAGGCGCCGTTCTGTTGCCAATTTATTAACACGGGACGATCAAGAATACTGTACATACGTTGCAGTACGTGCTCACGGCAACGAACGTTGAGCCATTCGGTCCTTTAGCTCCATCGTACAAAAACCCAATCGGAATGAATCGAGCCCAACTATTGACACTATTGATCCTCTAGTCAAGTCCAATTTGATATCGTATTGGGACAAATTCGTTATCTTGAAGAGATAAATACCGCGTATAATAAACGTAAACCTCGTACCTAGTGACGCGGAGAACTGCTACCCTACCTCCCTGGCTTCCCCAGTTTCACAACCGAGGTTCGGCATATCAAGTTGTCAGATATGACAGGGAATTATTGAAGATGTTTCGTGTGGAGATTGGGAAATGTTTTATGACAAATGAGAATCAGATAAGGCAATGACCTGCATTTTTCAGCTGAGCTTGCTTAGTCCTGTTTAAAAATCATATCGTAAAATATTTATTACCGGGTAATGAGATTCCCATCCAACATGATTTACCAGGTTCGCAATTAAGTAACAGCGAAAGGTTCAGTAGTCAACGATGGTCGGTTTTCTAGCTTGTAAGCTAACACGACCATGATAACAGCTAATCGTAGTCGTAATTTACTTGCGATGAGGTTTCATTCTCGTCGATCTTGCTTAGTGGAAGATTACAAAAACATTGTTTGTGCGTCGTCAAAAGGGGCAGGGCACAATCCCCCTCCTCATGGTTGCATCAACAAAAACCCTGGATGTGCCAACTGCAACATATTCATCGGGTGCCAAGCGACATTTGACTGCCGCGGTATCCTTTAAACTTTGGCATTGACTCCACAAAGAAGCAGATCCCTGATTCATGACGGGTATAACGGTGAGGCTAAAACCGCGCTTCTCGACCTTCTCGGTTACAACTAAGATATCATCAGAAGTTATTTCCTGAGTAAGGAAGAGAATGCGACTGATGATCATTACTGTTGTTGAGCCGTTTAACTATGCATTTTAGGATCACGGATCCATGTGCAGCTGATTTACCTGAGGCTGACGAAGGTTACGTATGGTATCAAAGCTTCAAGTTCAAACCACCTGCTGGATATCGTTAGCATCATCAAGACTTTTGTTGAGAATCACCCGTGCTCTTTTCCAACGACTGCGTAACTGAGGGAGTTATCGCTCTCAAGATGCATGTCTCAGTCCATCAAGGGGATTGCAGATTAAAGTCCCTGGGAGACCATTCCGAGGTGTTTACAGACTGCACTCACGAGCAGCTGATAGGCCCTTGATACGGCTATTGGTTCACATACCAATAGCAACAAATAAAGTCCAAAGCTTTTGAGTTTGATGGTACAATTCAACAGTCACATGCAAGCGGTGGCGTGTGAGCATGTTCCAAGTTCCTATCATCAGCACTGTCAACAATGCCAGGTCCTGAGGGTCTGTTCTCAGGAGGTGCAGTTGACTTCTCTAGTATTTTTTTCTGACTCCCATATAATATATTGTATCTTTTGTGGAATGCCTAATCCACAATATAGGATTGAGGACTGCCAGCACAGATACTAAAAGATACAGTTGTCCTTATCCTATCTCCAGCCATCATATTCAATCCTGGCGCAAACTCACCTGAAATTTGCAGCTCATGTTACATGAACATTAGGTGGTAACGCTGACTTCTTCACCATGAAATACAAGACTGGAACGTATACGAAACTAGAAGTGTTTGATAACTTTTGTTGTCTGGAAGTTACCGGGCAAATTGACATGACTTGATCTTGAACCTGAACCAGACAAATCGACTGTATTTTACCCAGGCCTTCTCTGTATTCGCCAGTCAGCACCATATGGTCTGGAAGCGCTCGTTGCGAGAATTGCTTTGATGTCTCCACGCGTTTTTATGAGCTGTTGGTGGAATATTTTGGGAAACCGATAACAATGGATTAGTTGTTTAGTTCTTTCTGAAGTGTATCGAGTGCTGGCTGAGAGCTGAAGCTTGCCCCGACTTCTATATTCTTCATGTGTCCTTGAAAGGATTACGCACTACCAAAATAGATAAGGTTTCGCGCCTCGAAGATGTAGAATCAACAGCTGAGACTAAACTCATGACCTTCTGATCAATCTAGAACAACTGCGGCTTGCGTGGAAGTGCAATCTAACGATCTGGAGGTGCTGGCGTGATGCAAGTCCCTGATCCGGGCTAGTGGATTTCTGTGATAAAAAATACTTCTTCTTGTACGTAAGATCCGCCTGAGAAGAAGTAGCGTCTATCTTAGGCTTAAGATCAAAATTGGATATGTGCGCTACTGGAAGTCGGGTACCCAATTAAAGATCGTTTTTCCAGACTGAGTCCGCAGCTGGTTATTTTAGAGGCACAATACCCAGTAGGCTTACCACTAAGTCAACATCTCGCATTGACTATTGCCGATAGATCGCTACTTTATCAATAGTCGGCCGAAAAGGGCTCGTGTACGATCTTGGAAACCCAATCGAGGGGCTCAGCTGCTCAATACATGCCATCGCTGGGACATTTGGGTTGGTAAACTAAGACAGATCAGCTGGTTCTGGATTGCCTTGTATTGGTATGGACCATGAGGCCTCTTTTGATCTTTTAGATATAAAACCTGGGTGCCGCGAGGTTGTTGAAGAGCCCACTCATATCATTCACACTTCTTCCTTGCTAACTCTTGCACTGTGACCTTGGTAGCGAGGATACCCGTACAAAAGTAACGCGAAATATTTCTGATCGTCTTCTCTTCTTTACTCCAGCCATGCCTGCTCCTCCTCGCCCCAGCCGTGGCAGACCCCCCGCCTTTTCCAAGCAAGACGAAGATCTCTGGAAGGCCTACACCAAAGCACTCCAGACAAAGTTCTTTAGCAATCTTGATTCAAAGAATGAGATATTTTATGCTGCTCCCATTGGGATGATGGGCATTCCTGCTGGTGCCAATATCTCTCAGGAAATCACCAACAAAGGGGTTTACGACATTGGCGATGCTGTCATGCAATTGGATGCTCCTGTATTTGATGCTGGGAGCAAGAAGTACTCTCAAAGGCTTCAAGAGTAAGACAACTATCACGATAATAAACTCAATGATGTCTAACATGGACTGTAGAGTTTTGGGGGCTGTAAGACTCGGGCAGAATCGGGATCTGGGTGCCGAGAAACGAATGAACGACATCCAAACAAAAGTCAGAAGATTAAATTCGGAGTATACAGAGTTGAGCAGGAGGGCGATAGAAAGTTACGTGGCCGACGAAGATAAAGACAACATGCCTTTCGGAAAGTGGGTTCCAATGAACGTAAGATAATGGTCCATTCCATCTAACCCTTCGTATCCTGTAAAATATGTTAACCATCTTTCGAGCATACAGTACCCGAGCTTTGTCGCTATATCTCATGAGAAGCAATCCGCTGCTGCGACTGAAGCATCTCTGCGTGCTCAGCTTGCCGGACCTGGCGCTTCTCAGCTCAACGGACAGAGGCAGAGGCTGTTCAGCGCTTGTGAACTAGATAAGACGAATCCTGGCCTCAACATGCCATGTGCCCCAAGCTTTGGGAACATCGTCAACGGGTCTTCTGATATTCCTCAGCAATATACTGGATTTTCGAGACCTACCTATACCATCGAGAACTCTTACAGAGACACTGTGGGTAACTGGATCAGGGACGCCGGTAGAGAGAACAAGCTGAACTTGACTTTTAACATCAATGATGCAAAGTCAGAGAATTGGGACAAGTTTGGCTTCGTCAATGTGAACGCCAATTCACCCTTCACATATTTCTTCAAGGCGAGCTACACTCAGGATCATCAGATGAAGGAGGAATACATCATGGCTCAGGAGGTTGGCTCTGAAGTCTCAGTGCAGCTAACAGCGGCCCAAGCGGGCGTCTTTACCGTCAAGCCTGGTGATTGGGATGTGCCCAACATCATGGAGGAGTATAGAGATTTTCGACCCGAGATAGCTCGTGAGATTGGTCCTGCGGCCAGAGTCGACCAAGTCATTCTGGCTTACAAGGTGGTCATGAAACTGTCCTTGCAAGCCAAATTTGCCGAGCGTATCTATGATATAACTCAAAAGGCTAAGAATACCGGCGGATCAGTGAGCTTCTTTGGATTGGAGGTTAGGTTTGGGGGAGGAAGTAAAGACGAGGTCAACATTTCGGGCTCGTCCATTGAGATCCGCAAGGATCTTGGATATCCTGTTCTATTGGGCGCGAAGGGCAAGAAGCTTCCTGCTCCTCTGACTGGTCGCTAGTTGGATATGTACAAGCACTGAGAGGACTATCGAATTGGACTGCCATATGGCGGAAGAAGGGTCTCGCATACTGTTTACTATGGGCAGGAGTGACATACTGTTTACTATGGGCAG
>JABEEJ010000649.1:0-10647 GCA_013363135.1 Fusarium brevicatenulatum
GCCCCTGCCCCTGGACCTTGTCGCCGAGTCTTCGGTAATCTGGGCAAACATCACCCAATCGAGCGTGTCTCCGAGACAGCAGCAATTTAGTAGTTATTCCGTGCATGTGAGAATAATGTCTTGGAATGTAATGAGACATACTTCTTGCTGAAGACTCCAGCCTTTTTGTTCAGTTAAACTCAAGTTCATTAAATCGTTTTTATGAATCACGCCTCGTTTGAAGACGTCAAGTTTGCAACAAGCTCGTCTTCGTAATTGACAATTGCGAATTCATCCCTTGCTGTAATAATGACGTACAGAAAGCAGGGCATTAATAATGGAGGGTGCTTTGGGCCAACTGTGGCTGGCTCAGATTGAGGTGCGTGCATGGATCACTTGCCAACCCTTGTCCTACATAGCGGAAGTGATAAGTCCATGCAATTGCTTTTCTCCCTCATGGCTCTATTCCTGAAGGAGAATCATATGCTGTACAGACTGGATAGCCAGTCTCACATTGCTCGTCTCAGGTGGCATTTGCCCTACCTTACCAACCCTGCCTGGTGCCATATTCACAAGGGAAAGAAGCTGTTTGCAGCTCCAGCTGAACCATTTGACGCGTGTTGTTTGAATTACACATTATGCATGTTCCGCTCCAAGCTGATATTATTGGGAAACACTTGCGTAACTACTGACAAAGGAGTCTCAACTGACTGCGACTCAAATGTTGTTTGCTCCTATTTCTTGTGGAGTACATCAACAAGTCAGGATGGATGCTTTCCTCAGCAGTAATATCCCAGCCACTGAAATTTAACAACACAAGAAATCCAACGACTAATCAGTGTAGAAATCGTGGAACTAATTCCCGAGCTATCCATAATATGCATCATGAGCCTTTGTCATCTCCTCAGAGAGCCCTCCTTGTTGGGCATGTTCTCCCCTAAAGTGTTGTCGGCCCTCCCAAAACCTCTCCCTATCCCCCAGTATTTCATTTGCCCATGCCTTTCCAGCCTCAGTTCGTAACTTTCGGGCAACTCCCATGAACTCACCCAGATCTTTTTCATTCTTGCTCTCCCTTTCGTACTCAACTGCTTGTAGAAGGAGCTCGATTTTGTCAATGTCCTGGGCAAACTGAGCCTCTGGGGTTTCACCAGCTTCGAATTCATGCCAGAGCTTTTCAATCTCAGCAGTGTATGGTCCAGACCATCGATTGGCAATGTACGCGATGGTTGAGGCCTCTCTTCTACCCTTTTCAGTCCTAGAGACGCCGCTGAAAGGGGTAATATCTCCCACGACAGATTCCGCAATGTCGTGAACAAGGCACATCTTCATGCACTTGGCTTGGTCAAGTTCTTGTGGTGCAAACATTGCTACCATGCCCATTCGATAAGAATGATCTGCAACCGACTCGGGACTGGTACTTGTGAGCCCATCCGTAAAAGATACTCAGAAATAGCGTGCAACCTACTTAATTCCGTGTCTCTTCCAACCTTCACGCTTTGTTGTCTTGAGGAGGCCAAGAAGATGGAAAAAGGAGATCGGTGAATCTGATATATGAACTAGGTCATTGTGACTCAAGGCTTTCTCAACCGTCCATGATTCGCCATTCTCTGAACATTGGTCGTCAGCACTACTTTGTAAGGCATTTGGAAAGAATATTTATACCTGAGCTGGCGATTGGCTTCTCTGAGCTTTCTCTAGACATCTTTTTAGTTTTTAATGGTATTTAGGGCCTGTCTCTAGCTGGAAGAAGCCAAATATCGACGTTGTTGGGTTCCTGCAAGTCGTGCTCCCCCGCTCCGGGACGCTTCGGTCCGCGTGCCAATCAATGTTTCAAACCGGGTAAGCATTTTATCATGATATTGGCCAGTAATTGCCAGTGAACAGTGCATACTTCTCATTCGATGGGGATGAGCGGCAAAGGGAAGTGATCTGATGATGGCAGATTTCCGTGACTGATGCAATTCAGTGCAGATAACGTTATCTCGTCACTGTTCCACATATTGATCTGTATCCTATGCTGGTCAACGCAATATCTCAAGAGCCTATGTGCAATCCGGAGATATTACACGTACCCAAAGGAAGAATGAAACAAATTAGACTGAGGTTGGTGCCTTCATAAGTTATCCATTTGACTCAGAGAATCAAAGGCAATAAGAACAAGTGCTTATGTCCAGGGTAGTAGGCAACACCAACACCTGAGGTAGGTAGGTTTACAAACCCGTTCACAGCCGTTATGGTAGCCGTTCGGGATATCTTGAGATTTAAACTTTAGAATTATGTCGACTTACAGGTTTGTTGATAATGGAGTCAAGGATATGCGTCTTGTAATATGTCAGGGTTGTTCTTCATCGACTGTCGTGGTTCTGTTCTGGAAATGACCCAGCGGCTGCTGTCAACCCACTGAACTTTTCCGTCAGCCAAAGCAACGGCACTCATGAGATACTGGCTTGATATAATAGTTTGGCAAGAAGCTTATTCCTAGGCATCATGCTATGTGTGGCTCTGTGCCTCCCTAACGAAATATATGGACTGGGATGCTTGATGTATTTGTGCAAATTATACATAGTCGTTCATGGAATATTCGTAGAAAACCCTATACACGGCTCACATCAACAGAGACTGCAGATTTCTCCATCAGAGAATCAACCGATGCCGTGGCTACGAGTTTGACGGTCTCGCACATAGCTACACTTTAGTGACACAGGTATAATCCCTGGATACGAATCTCAGCCACACCGGGATTCTCATGGTTTGGCAGTTGGGTGACTTTATTGGTGACACGAAAGCAACTATTGGGCAATACAATGGGAAGTACACGCTTGATTTGACATTGTCCAGTAATCATGGTATCGTTAAAAACTCATCACTGCATTGTGGCCATTTGGAATCATGATATGCAAAATCTGAACTTTCTGTAAACCATCGTCTTCCCGGTCTTGGTAATCTTATCAGATTATAAATTGGGTGACAGATGTTGCGCCAACTGGCATCTCGCTTGCCGAAGCTAGCGCCGAGCCTCATTGGGACATCATCGTGAAAGTGGACAACTAAAGCATGCGTCATGGTTGGAGAACTGAACATGTATTGAGGACCTCGTCTTATTAATAGAGCATCGACTTTTTTGACATGATTCCAAATGGATCCTGGGAAAACCCCGGTCTCCATCATCAAGGTGCTGCGTATCTCAATACCATTGCGGCTTGAGTGGCCGATAGCGGTTCCACCATGGCCGCGTCGACCGCGCCGACCGCTTTCCGAGGATCCCCACAGGTCTTCACTGACCTCATCGCCGTTTGTTTCTCCGATTGACCTCCGAGATCTATTGAGAAGCGGCGGGGTACCTAGCGAGTCGTAGACTGCCTAAGGGAAAGAGCGGCACTGTCTACATGCGGAAGGCAGGGACGATATAAACTTCTGCAGATGCCCTCAAAGTTGTGATTTAGTCTCTTTTCCTCACACTTCGATACACATCTTCTTCTGCGCTTGCTCAACTTACAATCACATACACAAAAGTTTACCTACTAGATAAAGTCAACATGTCTGAGCTCAAGGCCGGTGATAACTTCCCAGAGGGTGTCTGGTTCAGCTATATCCCTCCCTCGCCTGAAACCTCTGAGTTCACTACTTGTGGTACACCTGTCCCTTTCAACGCCAGCCAAGGTACGTGATTTCACATCCAACTCTCGTCTAGAGTTCGGGCATACTGATATAGCTTAATACAGAATTCAAGAACAAGAAGGTTGTTCTTGTCTCTATCCCAGGTGCTTTCACACCTACTTGCTCCGGCTCTCACATTCCTTCCTACTTGGAACACGTCGACAAGATCAAGGCCAAGGGCGTTGATCAGGTCATTGTCATCGCTGTCAATGACCCCTTTGTCATGAGCGGCTGGGCCAAGGCCAACGGCATTACCGACGACAAGATCGTGAGTTTCTCTTTTATTCAATGAGCCAGCGTCACAGGATTAACTTGACCAGCTCTTCATGTCCGACAAGGACGCTAAGTTCTCCCAAACTATCGGCTGGAATATCGGTGAGCGAACTGGACGCTTTGCGATTATCGTCGACCAAGGCAAGGTCGTGTACGCTGCAAGGGACGAGGAGCCTGGAAGCATCGAGAAGTCTGGTGCCCTAGGCGTCCTGGCCCAGCTGTAACCGAAGTTGCATTGCAACACACAAAAGGAATAGAATATAGACATGAAGCATGAAGGGTCAGGATAGATCGACGAGTGCTCAATTCAAAGCATATGAAAATCATCTCGATCTGAAACGTCATTTTTTGTGAAGCCTGCTCTCGTATCATAAGGCACTTTGTCGTGAAATCCACCAAAACATGTCGCCAGCAATCAGATCGAAGCCATGACATGTTTACCCAGGACCATGCAATCATACAGCCCGTGTTCACCACGGCATAAAAAGATGCAGCTTTGTTTGACCATTTTGCATTGCTCAGCTATCAATGCACCCTATTGGCAATCCATGCACCCGAGATTGTAGAAGAACCGGCCGGATAAAGACACAAGAACCACGGACTCCACTCTTCCATTTTCTTCCTCCCTCAAAGTCCATTCCTAACTTAACGGCTCTTGGCCTGAACCTTAGGAGCAGAGCCCTTGGCACCCTGCTTGCTGACTTGTCGGACAGCCTGGCCCTTGGAGGCCAGGGCAGCGAGCTTAGCCTTCTCGGACTTCTTGGCAGCAGCGTCGGCCTGCTTCTTCTCCTTGCTCTCCTTGATGGCCTGGGCTCGGGCAGCGGAACGGGCCTCGGGTCGGATGTTGCGCTTCTCCTTGATCACGTCGAGAGAAGCACCAACGATGCCTCGCTGAGACTTGACGGTGCGGCGAGTTCGCTTCTTGGCAACCTCCTGTAGAATATGTCAGCTCCGTTGAGTGGTGGTAATTAGCAGAACACCAGCAGCGGCGATAGCCGCTGTGAGCGCTGCTAAAGTTTGGCGGATTCGTACCTCAGAGATACCCTTGCGGTGCTGTCGGCGGTAGAGGACGGTCCATGCGATACGGCGGGGGTTCTTCCTTTGCAGGAAGAGAGACTCCGACTTGCCGTTCTGGAATCGGAAGATCTTGCTGTCGCCACGGACGTAGAGCTTACCCTGTGAAGCGATACCGGTTAGCCTTTTGATGTCCTGATTCAAATAACACCGAGTGCTCGTCCTGCGATCCGTCATCGTCGTCATCACCCTCAAGCGACTAGGGAGGTTCGCATTTCGATAATCGACCGGATCGCATCAAGGGGACGGATGGGAATAATGGCTGAAGGAGCGTACCTTGCCAGGGTAAATTCTCGCGCCGGAGAAGGTGTCCTCGTAGGTTCGCATCTTGTCGCTGATTGTGCTTTGAAGGCGACAAGGTGTTGTGTGGTTGACCGTGGATTGGCGATGGCAAATGGAAGGTTGAAATTCGAGTCTAAGAATGTGGGCACGCTTAGGGTACGGTCGCTCCTTCCCAAACCCAGCTTTTAGAGCCATCACGTGCAGGAGCGCACCTACCCGCTTCTACCGATAATTCTCCGGAAAGCATAAGGTCATCATGGAACCTCATCATACTGATTGATATTCACGACAAAAATCCCCAAGTTTTCAGTCTTGGCCTGTGGATTTTGTATCAGCCTTTTGGAAAGATTGGATATGGCTAGATGACGTCCCAGGCGGATCTGGTGGCTCAAGCAGTTCTGCAACAATTCTACAAATTACCGTCGAAGCGAAAACCTGCTGTTCGTGACAATGGCGTTCATGAATGGGTTCCGCTGAGTGGCATCGTTGCTGAGAAAGATGGCATTCTAACATGTCTAGCCCTGGCGTAAGCGCATTCGATTCCTGTTTATTTCTCTGCATATCCTAAGTTTTCTTATCGTAGAACTGGCATGAAATGCCTACCAGCGTCAAAAATATCACAATCCAATGGCGTGGGCATCCATGACTGGCACGCGGAGGTCCTAGCTATACGAACGTTCAACCGTTTCTTGCTTGATGAATGCGAGAATATTCTTGATAAAGATGACGAGTCCAGTATCCTCCAGATGAAGACGAGCGCTTTAACTCTGAATGACAACCCCTTGCAATCGTTCGAGATCAAAGACAGCGTCAAGCTGCACATGTACTGCTCAGAAGCACCATGTAAGTAATTTCGAAAGAAAACACTACTTTTACTGAACAAGCAGGCGGTGATGCTAGTATGGAACTCACAATGGCTTCTCAAGAAGATGATTCAGCATGGGAAACCCCCACTCCTGTAAATGCAAAGCCTGGAGGTGATGCACAAATCTCCTTACTAGGAAGGGCTTGCTTCTCTAAAACTGGAATTGTTCGACGAAAACCTGCTCGAGGAGATGCGCCCCCAACATTATCCAAGTCCTGCTCTGATAAACTTGCGTTGAAACAATGCGCTTCGCTTCTCTCAGCCATCACATCAATATTCGTCGATCCTACCAATGCATACATTAGTAGCATCATCTTGCCAAGATCCCAATACTCTGATCTTGCATGTCGACGCGCCTTTTCAGCAGAAGGCAGGATGAACCACGTCGCTGGCAAAAAGTGGCTGGGAGGCTATTCGTTTAGGGAGTTCTCAGTTGCAACGACGGACCAGGAATTCGAATTTTCGAAACGTTCTGTACAGGTGAGGGCATGTAAGATTTCGGCGAGCAATCTAGCAGCAACATGGTCACGATCAGGTTTCGAAGAGACCCTGATTGGGGGAGTTATTCAAGGCCGGAAGGCTTTCAAGACAGACGGAGCAAGTCGAGTTTCCAGGCGTTGTATGTGGGAAGCAGCAAACGATCTCGCTAGTAGGATAGGCGGCGCCTCCTCTTCTACAGAAATTTGTCCTGGTGGTAAGACGTATCACTACTTGAAACAAGGACAGTTGATGGCTCACCGACGGCAAGTTAAGGACGAGGCCCGTGAGATGGCACTGTCAGGGTGGATCAGAAATGACGGAGGGTCAGATTTCCAACTAGAATAACGTAGCAATCATTGACATCATTAGAGATTGGTATTTCTCCCGGTGTAAGTCGTATTTTGTTTGTTCGTACAGATCAATCAACCTCAGCGAGCACAAGGTCGCCATTCCACCATGACATTCCCGAGCTGTGACCTTTTGCGTACCCGTACCTGCTCCTCTGCTACTCAACATAGAGAGCAGGGGAGTGACTGTTACGACTGCCCAATACCAGGGGGAAACATAAAACCCGCCTCGTAGGAGAAACTAGCCAGCCTCTTGGCCGAACAGACCTACGATTTTACTGCCCCTTCGCCCTTGACTGTGTAGAGAAAGTTTACTCGACCTTGGGCTCGTTCTCGAAGTTCTCACCCTCGACCAGGTCGGGGATCTCGTCATCGTCCTCGCCCTTCTCCTTCTGGAGGTTCTGGTAGCTCTCGGCGAGCTTGCGCAGAGAAGCAAGGGAGTCAGGGCCGAGCTGGTTAAGGATGCCGGGGACAAGCTCGGTGAGCTCCTTGTCCTCACCGTTACCATAGATGGCAAAGGTGTTGGAAGGAACAGCAGCGTGAACTGTTGGAGTGGAAAGAATGTCAATATGTACCGAGCCCCACGAAACATGCCAGTGTATGATGACTAACCCTTGGGAGCAGCGAAGTGAATGACGTTTCCGTCCTGCTTGAACATGTTGACCTCCTCAATAGCCTGGATGGGCTGAGTGTTCAGCTTCTTAAGGGCGAGCTGAAGCTTCTTGTCGTCGGCGCCGGAGCGGGCGGGCGCACGCTTGACCTTTCGTCGGGGGGTACCCTTTCCACTGAGTCGATCCGTTAGTAGCGACAACTAATGGTGACAGCCTAAAAGCATCGTAATGCGAAGACATACCCTAGATGACATATCAGTTTGCTGTTCTCACCTCGAACTTAAATCTTAAAATTGCGCAAAAGCCACGTACCAGTTCGGGCGCTCAGGCCGAGCTTCTTGAGACGTTCTTGGACTTCGGCGGACGACATGATGGGCGAAATTCGATTGCGGGGGATCGGGGGACTCGATCGAAACTGGGACAAAACTCGTCAGTCGGGGGGGGTTTCGGACGGGAAAAGTCAATTGCTGGAAGGAGTTTTGCTCGGAAATTCGTGTATGCGTGGGTTCAGCAACGTACAGTAAGTTAGGCTTGGGTAATTAGCTGTTTGTCGCCGTCGGCTTCGAATCGGTGGTGATAAGTCAAAGTAGATTTTGTGCGTTTTTCGCCTGTGGAACTACCTTTCGCCGATAATTTTGAGGGGCTCTGGTGCTCCGCCCTTCACTGGGACCACATTCATCGCCCGTGACGTTATAGCCGCCTCCCGCCAGGCTCGTGGGGTAAATGATGAAAACCGCACGCACATGGAAGCCATGGCATTTGATATCGAGCTCTTGAGATGCTCTATTCAGTCACTTCCTGTAATAGATTGTCTGAGACGAAAGCATGAACTATTCAATTGCATCTAAGCGAGGGCTCTGTCGGCGGGTAAAGTTACTGCTACCTACTCGGTGTGATCACATTCTTCTAGCCCTTCCTCAACTGTTTCCAGAAGATTGATGATTCGGATACCTAGCCACTTGATGGAGATATCGATGGTCGTGCCGGGGCAGTTTAGGTAATGAAAGATGATTTCATCTCGGTTTTCGAATGAAAGCAGTTGAATCTTGATTCCAAAAACTCCAAATAATTTACTCAACCCTGCAACTAAGGTATTTCCCGTGATAACCTGTTATACATGAGCCGACCTTCACCACACCACATGATCTTACAAGCATAAAGAGCATTCAATTTTAGCCCCATCGGCGGCTCTATTTTGCGTCAAGGCCTGCCTCTCTCCTCATCTCTTCTCGTCGAGCGTCTGCGTCCTTCTGAGATGCTTTCGCAGCGGCGGCGGCGGCTTTGCGCTTTCGCTCCTCTTCCTCTTTCACAACAATCCAAACTAGCTCAGGTTAGCAATTGATACTTCGCGGACGAAACAAACACACTTGGTTTATCCGACTTGGAGTATTCCTTCAGTCGAGTCACAAAGTCATCAAACTCTTGTTGTCGCTCCTCGCGATTCTCCAAACTCTTCTTCCGTAATTCGGGGTTGTATCTCGATCGAAGCTCTTCCTCAGTAGGAGTTAACCACATTGTAAATGCCGGTCCGCCGACTGCGACAGCAGCGCCACTACAATATACATCAGCTTGGTCTTTTACTGACTCTGATAATGGCAAAGACTTACCCCATCAGGACTTTGGTCCAGAACCACCATCTTGAAGATGGTTGTTTGGCAGCCATTATGAGAAGGGGGGAGAACACGAGTACAGAATTTGAAGACGTGAAATGCAACAAGAAATTGGAGTGGAATCTGATTTGATATCAATTCTTCCAATGATGATTTGCACGATTCTGCATCCGTCATTGATTTGGCAGTATGCCCTTATTGGTAGTAGTCGAATCGGGAAAGCGGTCACGGAGCTGAGCATGACCCGAAGCCGAATATATTCCTTGACTTGGGTCACGAACTTCTTAGCACCATTTCTAGCGTTGACAAGAGGTTGGTACTCTGCAACTGGGGGTTACAATCATGGCCCTTTGAGATTTCCAAACATATGTAGTATTTATTTTAGAAACCAAAACATGCAAACTGTACTCTGTAACTACATACATGTAATATTCTGCTGTGAACATAGCAAATAGCTTGCCATAGGGTGACTAGTCACCTTAGAGCAAAAGTTGCTAGGCCGACCACATACGCGGTTCAAAAGCCAAGACAATGTTTCAGCTTCCCCAGCGTGGTATTCTCCTTTCGTGTTCAACGAGAAGCTGAGAGAGGTGGCGATACTCGTCTTCCCAAAAAAGAGGCTTCGTGGCTGCTAACTGGTTGACAACCTAAGTCAGCTCGGACACTTCCTTGACGAATGGCGTGTCAGGAATCGAGCTGGTAGACAATACTCCGTAGATCTCCGGCTTCGTCGGATCTACAGGTTCCCTCCAACACATTTGTCTCACGGCCTTGCACTTGACCGTATCCATCTTCACATCGTTCTAATCGCATAGCCTCTGGCTTCTTGACGTCAATACATTCATCGGAGGGCTAAGCGAGAGCATGGGGACAAGTACCGCAACGTTTCACTCCAATCTAGCGCCGATTAACCGCCACAAGACCTGTCAAATTTGAGAGCGCCATGAAAACCGTTCGCTAATAGGGATTCATTGCTCTTGGCCAGATCCACAGATGATGTTATGCGAGCCACCGTGCTCAGGGCTATCAGGGGTGTAAGAAAAGTACTATAATAAACGGCATTTACGTAGACTAGAGAGAGGGCGAATTCAAGAGAGCTCATTGTTTTATTGATTTGTTTCGGCTTTTGAGGCCAGTCTTTTCAGCTAAGAGCCTGTTGTGAATGCTTATTCGAGGAATGAGTGAGGGATCAAATCCTTGCGGGAGCAAACAATGCCAGCGTAGTATGACGACGAGCATTGTGATACAAAACAAAGCTTTGTGTGAAGCAAGCAATAATACCCAAACCCTGTTAGATAAGTCATCGCCTGAAGACGGAAGCCGGGCCAGTAAAACCGACTAACGTCGCCGTTAATTAGCAGGGGTTGGATTGAGCTACAATCAGTTATGTAGCTTGATTGATTAATGATGCTATTAACTTCTACTACTTAGTTAGATAGATCTTAGTATCTCGGTAAAAATAATATATT
>JABEEJ010000650.1:0-16938 GCA_013363135.1 Fusarium brevicatenulatum
TTATAAGATTAATATATAATAATTTTAAATATAATATATAATACTTATAAGATTACCTAGTAGTTGAGTAAGTTACAGATCACCAGGTAAGGCCATTTATATATATTATGAAATTGGCGTGCATCTTGGTATAGCACGATCTTGGCGGCGTTGAGCGTTGAGCGTTGAGCTAGGTGATACTATACCTGCCTTAATGCTATCTGTTATGAAGAATCTTCTAAGCTACCCGGAATAATCTCTATAAGATAACCGTCTGGATCCTCTATAAAGGGAACAGCTTTAAGCGCATTCCACAATTCAACATCGAGTTGTAAGTCTGATGGCTTCGATCCTACAAATCTTGCCACTTCCTCTGGCCCCGAAGCAATACCAGCATCCTTCAGTACATTTACATTTTTTGATTTGATGTATTCCATTGCAGCCAATGTGTCCGGAACACTAAATGCCAGCTTGATAAATGGAAAAGCTAAATGATCACCAGAGCTGGGAGTTGTATTTGCCGACTGTGAGTAGAATATTTAGCTGCTTCTTCCGGATATTACTTTTCATATATGTTTTCAAGATGTGCCTTACCTTGCTGTAAACTAGCTCCAGCACCCCTTCGCGGGCGACCATAGAAGTGTCCGGAGGTGCAGTATCAGGGTATGCAAGAAAGACAAGTGTCGCAATCTTCGTCTCCATGCGCCCTACTACTTTCATCCCGAAAATGCCGGAGTAAAACGCGATTGAACGATCGAGGTCCGCCACTCTTAAGCCAATGTGGTTAAATCTAAACCCTTCCGTTGGGCTATGAGATGTCATGGTGAAGGTTGACCGTGCGGTGCTGCGAAACCAGTTGTCGACTGGACTTAATTGGGTTCCTAAGTATACGTTATAAGAATGTGTTTTCTTCCGAAGTGCGAACAACGTACTTCTATATATTTCTGCTATTCGACCTAACTCGAGCTTATCCTGCTTTACTTCCCGTCTATTGGTTACTTCTCGACTGTTTGCGGACTTTCGATACGTTGAATAGATACTTGCGGAGCGGAGCGGACTTTTTCGAAACTCAGTATACAGCTACCCGGCGGTCCGCTGCCTCGCTGCTAATCCATGATGCCGTATGTAGTTATAGACCCGCTGATCAAGGGGATGCCGGCAAGTCAGAGAGGGTAGGGATATCAGAAGATGAGTGAATCATCGCACTTATCTGACTAGCTGCCAGAACGACATGTTAGCGTACGTAGTATAGTTTGAGGTATATTGATTTTATAAGCGATTTAGAACCAGAAGATTATTTTGCAGTTCTGAGGTATGTACTTAACTCGACTATACTGAGGTATTCTACATCAAGGCTGCATTTACTTGTTCCCAGCTAAAAGCAACACAGAGCGTGATCATCGAAAAGCTTTCAGTATCCATTGATACTCTCTTTAATATAGTGACAATCCTACATAACAACTTACCATAAGCTATACAAGATACATGACTCTCTTAAATCATCACTGTCCGCGCCAATCAGAAATATGGTCCAGCCAAATGGGAAATCCTTCTTTCATGTTCATCAATGAACTTCAACAATTTGTCCCCCCTTTGCGTCACAGTGATAGACCGGTCCCCCAAGCATCGTATCTAACCATGGTCTCAGCGACGTCCATAGCCTGGAGCACATCGTCGTCCGTCCGGTCCTTCCGCGTGAGCCCCGATGGTTCTTGTAACCAAAGCACGTCTCGAAGCCGTGGGTTGGCCCCTGATCTCAAGAGCATCGAGACAATATGTGGTGACGGGCGCCTTCTTTTAGTTGGTGTGAACCCTGGCGGCCGAAACTCAAGAGAAAGTAAGGGAGGGCAGCCACATCCTGGCATGCTAGGCCCGTTGAGCGTGCGGAAGCATTATCGGCGAGTGCCAAGGCAAGGGTATCCATATTAGGAAGAGCCGGACAGCCAGGACTTCTTGAGGCCCGCTGGCGTTCGTAGCAAAGTCGCAGCAAATATGTCCCTTGACATTGGTATCGCTGATTGATCTTGGCAAGCGTAAGGTCGAAAAACTGCTCGAGTGCCGGTGGGAGCTCATCTACTCTCTTCTGAAGCTCTGATAGCCTGTCGCACTCTTCAAATCCTGAAACAAGCGATCGGCATGCCAGAACAACCTAAAGAAACACGCGTGATGACTTGTCGACAAGCTGATTCATCAAACTTTTAGCTCCATCGGGTGATCTTCTAAGAAGACGCTTCATGTATGGATGGTCTCCGATTACATCCTTGACATAGGCCCAGACGTCCTTTCGTGTAAGGTCCTGAAGAACTCAATGTCCTTGGATCATCCTCGACTAGTGAAAAGGGGTGGGGGGTACTCCGAAAGCGCTACTATCTCAAAATTTGAAGAGCGGTTCTACCGGACAGGCCTCCATAGCGTCACGATACTTATCTCGGACTTCTTCAAAGTCTCGTCCGTATGGGTCAAGGATCTGAAACTTGCTCGTTGCATCGTTACTCCTGGAGAGAAGCAGATTATTCCTGGTTTCCCGGCCGCCATGGGCGAAATCTCCAAACGCAACAATATCCAGTGATGCTATGCCTTGCGGCCCAAAAGCCCATTCAACAAACTGGCGGAACTCGTGGTCCAGCGGAGGCCAAAGGCTTGCTCCGTTGTTATCAGTGGCGATTTCTACCGCATTCGGTCCGAAAGTGACGTCTTGCGTCGCACCAGTCGGGGTGGTAGGACCTGAGTCGGTCCAAGGAAGAGACTCCCCACTCTCCGACGAAATATCGCTTCTCGTAGTCGAAGTCGCCAATATCTGGTCTTCGTTTATGGCCCAAGACTTGCATTGCTCGAGATCAGAGGCCGATTGGCGAATGTGAAGGACTTTTAATGAAGTCTTTGACGTGAAAGGTAGTAAGATATATTTCTATAAGAGACCAAATTAGCTTACATATCTGATGGAGACGTCGAGGGCTTACTAGGTGCTTTGGAATACAAGGTATGCCAATAAACTCAAGATCAAGCTTCGCCAGGGGATTCTGGGAAGGGTCTTCTTTTATTCGGCGCATACTGGGTCCAAAAATGCCTAAATCAGGCACATCGCACGGCTTCCCAGAATATGGAGAGTCTTGGTCGGTATTGGTCCTTCTCTGATGGCCAACAAACCTTTTGAGGGTTGGGTGGCGGTGAGCGACGTGGTCCCAGAGCTCAAGGGCTGAAGTCAGTCCAGCTTGGCTCAAGAAGAGCTCATCAAGTCCCTCAAAGGCGTTGAGGAAATCAAGAATAAAGGTTTCGTTCCATTCCTGAATTTCAAGTCTTTTCAGCTTTATTGGATGGTTGAGCTGCAAAACGCGTTCCACGAATTGATCGCAGTTGGGGCACATCCTCAGCGTTAGAGACGAGAGGGTCTCGAAATTAAAGGCATGAGCCATTGTCGTTGAGAGGGGTACCCGCGAGAGGGATAGCACGCGGATTCTTGGGAATAAGGGGCGTGGAGAGCGTCTGGTCAAGCCAAGAACGACATCAGCAAAGTAATCTGTCATGTCATCTTCATCGTCGCTAAAATAGCCCAGGTATTCTCGGAGTTCATGCCAATTTACGAAATCCAATTCTAGGTTCTTGAGATGTGTCGAATTATTCTGCAGAGCAACGGTAAGCGCGTCCAGATTATCAGAGTTAGGGCCTCTCCAGGTCAGGCTCTGGAGGTCGCAGAATGAAGATAGATCTCTCGCACTCGCCATCGTAATAGGTCCGGCAAGTGGGATCAGTGATCAAACTTAATGATTGGAGTGTGTTCTGTTGAAGCGGGACTACGCCATTGACCCCGAGGATTTCGGGTGGTACGCATGTCCCTAAATCCCAGCTATATTAGTGTCAGATGCGCTGAGATTGATGAACGTCACACCCAGCAGCGCCTACCTGAAACTCCGTAGTTGGTGTGGCTCGAATCGTCGGATTAATGACTCTGCCTTCTGGGCAAGGCGATCGAATTGGGGCTCATCATCCTCCTCTTCATCTTCAAACTCCATTGAATACTCGAATGGCTCGGAATGGGGACAATGCCGCTTTGTGGCATATTCAAAACTAGAGCGGAAGTGAAGTTGCGTGGCATGTTGAAGACATGTATGCGGCAGACCTGTCACCCGGATGCGATCGAAATGATATTCGCTCTGTGACTTGATCGTGATAGATTTCCAAAGGCTGTTGGCAACACTTTCTCGAAGCCATCTCGAGGCTCGAGAAAGTCTCTTCAGATCCGCTTTCGTCAACTGCCAGGATAAAATATTTAGAGCCTACCGAGAGCAAATGCTAGGTACATGGGGGACAGACCTTCTCAATTATGAGTATAAACACCTCCCGTGGTAGTGACATCAATGTATGGGCCATCTTGACGTGTTTGTAGGTGGTCATCGACAGGACGTGAGTGTTGAAATAGAACAATCAATTCCAGGTAGCCTGAATGGAGGCCTGCGGTATTTAAGGCTGTATCTACGTACGGAGTAGAGAGGGGATGCTAGAGAGTGCGGGGCGAAGCCGACATTAAGCCAGTAGCCCGTCCTCCGAAACAGCATTGTCAATGGTCCAATCGGTGCCTCACATAGCCGCCCAGGCGCCTCAATGCCGGCTTCAACGTTGCCACCTGCGCATGATGACGAGCCGCCATTGGTCGAAGTGATAGAGCTTCTACGAGGAGCGAACTCTGGCCCCCTTGTCCATTGTGGCGGATGCAATCCCCCTCTCTCTTTACCCCCAATTTTTAAACTTAAATTCGCTATAACCTTGAGTATTATTTGACTCATTGTTAGCTACAGCCCTAGTGCCTTTACTTTCTTCGTCAACTAGCTGAGATGTCATGTATGGATAGCTCCAGGTGAATTTCATCATTATACCATCTTAAGAGTTTAGTCGATATACTATCCAATTGTTTTATTGACCAACGTCCTTAGCTGTCTTTAGGTATTCTTCTTTCCACCTGCATCTGCCTGATACTACCTAAAATCAACACAAACCGTAATTATGAATGGGTTTGCAGTATCTAGCTACAGGTATAGCGGGATATGATCTCCTCGGACCTTGGCTTCTTTGTACTTCTTTAGACTAAATCTCATACTCTTTCTGCCTTACTTAAGTCAATACTAGTAGTCGCTTTCGTACATACTGGAGTTCTCGGATTGCATCCTACGTCGCTTAGCAGCCCTATGCTCAAACACAGCTTCTGTAGGCTTGCGATTCTTCTCAAACTCTTCGTCAAATGTTCGCAGAGCATCAGTTGCGTTGTTTAGATGATCGAATTCAATTTCAACCCCTGCACCAAAAGCTGATGCATGTGCAATTCTGACTATGTCTCTCATCTGTCGTCCGTTGAGCTCTTCGTGGGCAAATTGGCTAGCCAGATCAGCCCACGAGCTCGGGTCTTGGACTTTTGTTGACGCTTTTGCAAGGAATATTTGCCATAGTCTTTTGCGACTAGCTATATCCAGCTTAGGGTAATGAATGGCGACTTGAATTCTCGATTTAAATGCATGGTCGATGGAATTGACACGATTCGTCGTCAGGAACAGAACTCCTTGGAAATATTCGAGAATCCGAAGGAAAGCTACGAAATATAGCAGTTAGTACACATCACAGGATGAGGAGATTTGAAGAGTCAGCTTACCGGTGACTAAGGAGTTGCCCATTTGGTAATGACGACTCCGTTGTTCTAGGAAGATATCTGCCTCGTCCAAGAGTGCCACTGCGTTCCATCTCTCTGCTAGACGTAAGACTCTTCTTAGCTCGCTTTCTGTGGAGTTGTTGCCATGGCTCAGATCACGCGCATCGATTTTGAGAAGTGGTCGCTTGCAGTGTTCAGCTATGGTCTCTTATAGCCCACACGTTAGCAAAAGTGATAAACCGTACGTGTGCGGTACTTACCTGCAGTCATTGTCTTGCCAACACCTGGCTCGCCATGTAAAAGAAATACCAGCCCTTTCCCTTTTCCTTTAATTATGTCGCTAAATGCCAGATTGGAGTGGTCTGTCTGCATTCGAACAAGAGACAACAACACGCTTTTGTGCTTATCGGGAAGCATCAGCGAAGACTCAAAGGTTGCTGTGTCGAAATCGATATTTTGCAGCAAATCTATACTAAAGTAGCCCCACTGTCTCTCGTTGAACGCATATCCGGCAACATGGCTGTGGCAAATCAGGTAATCGTTGTCGGTGAATACCCAAGAGGTAGGGATGGAATTTTTATCATCTTCCTCTGAATGAAAATGTTGAGAATCCAACATGATTCGGCCTCCGATCTTAACAAAGTTGTGTGTTAGTGTGGGAACCATCTTGGTACGTCTGGGCCTAACACTGAAGAGCTTTTACCTGTCTTAGTACTCGGGACGAGAGGTGGAACATTCTCGTATCTGTGCCGCTTTCCGGCGAAAGACTTGCCGGACCTCGATAGAACTGGTGATGTAGACCTCGAAGCTGACGGAACTTACGCCCTCGAATTATGAGACGTGTCTTTATATCTTCTTGTTCAGGATGGAAACGAAGGGGCAGTAAAGGAAGTAGTTTGATCTGCCGAATGCCATCGAAATAGAGAATTTTCGCAGTGCAGGGTTTAAACCCAAAGCCATTCTTGTTTGTAGTAAGATATTCGCCTTCGAGCGTCCATGCGTGACTGAACATGTGATTGGCATCGTTGCAGGAGCAACTCGATAACATAGACTTGTATCGGACGATCATCTCAACGCCACAAGGTGCCAGGTTGCCAGGCAGATACACCAGATCCCGTTGCCTGAAAATCGTCCAGGCATGCCTGAACTCAATCGAAGGTGATGAGGGCTGGAACGCGACATGAGATGTAAAGCTAGCGACAGCATCTGCAAGCTCCTGCTGTAAATGCTCCACTAGAAGCGAAACATGACGCTGTTCGTCGCTGTCAAGATATAGCTGCCTCCCGTACTCAAAAAGCCCATCACGGAAGTGAAACAGATGACAAGGTTCACCGTACCAGGATATGTGGGTGAATTTGATGTTGCGATCTTTGTATACGGGCACAACAGCTTTCAACGCCGCCTTCATATGAGGAGATTGGATCTCCGTCTTGACAGAAGACTTTTGGCCTTCGAGGCTCCACTCCGTGGTGCGAACGATTGCAGACTCATTGGCATCTATTCCGAGAAAGCTGCCCAAGTTGTGGCTGGTCCCGCTACGAATAGCAATTTTATGACCGTCGGAGTTGAAGACTGTATCGTAATCAGCCAGCTCGCATTTCGTTCCTGTATCGCCGCCAGAAACTTGTGGCTGAGCCAGTGTGAAATCTTTCAAATATTCATCGAAAGAGTAATCTGAAGCAAAAATCGAGGTAGCAATAGTGTTATCGTCCATGGTAGCAGAAAAGATAAGTGGAGGGTCGGGGAAAACAAGGTAGATATTTTACGGATTTGGAGCTCTGAGTCTGAAGAAGTGCTTTGTAGTAGAACAACGAGTAAAAGGTCTAGACAGAATTGGGGACTTTATACTACATGCCCGTTTTCTTTTTCCCCACTTATTACCTACTTAAAAAAAAGTTCAATCCAGTTGGTACTTTCTTAACCGCCTTGGACGCCTTATGGCGGCCATGTCACACCAATGACCTGCACTTCTGCCCACCAGCAAGTTACCCCCTCCACCCGACCTTTCGTTTTGTCTCCCGCACCCCACGAGCAGTCCTTTCACTCATAGTCTGTTTTTGGGTTTCGACACAGCATCGATGCAGGCCAGCCCGTGAAATGGTTCCTCCGTTGTTGTCTCTCCTAACCAACGCTCCATCATGATCGATCCATGATTACCAGTGCTAGGGTGCTGTGGCTTTCTTCCACGTGTCATATCTGTTTCTGTCTATGAATTAGTCAGCACTGACTAGACTGCGATATATTTCAGATTTGTGACAAACTAACCTGGTTTGCTTTTGTTGCTGTGATGATCTGAATAGGGAAGACTGCAGCGCGATTGTCGCTGGTGAAGGTATGCTTTGAAGACCCTAGATCTACAGGCATTTTTGAAGCAAACAAATATTTCTACTATAGGTTTTGAAGACGTTTATTGTAGTTTGGAGACAACTGTATCCTCTGCTTCATCTTTCACCTCGATCGGCTGGTGTAACTTATAATTTATATTTCTCAGAGGGCAAATTCGTCAGGCAAAATCCTCCATTGCACTTTTCTTGCGATTGGGGACTTTTCCGAACTTTTGATATCAGCTCTTGTTCTAGCCGGCACGTTTGGAGCTCAATCATTACAAGAATCAAGATGGACTTTTGCGTACTTTCTAGCTGCAGGGATTGTAGGTCACTTGGTGGGATCTTGGGGAAGCATTAGTATGGGGCAGCCGTCGGAGCCCTGTAAGCTGCAGTCGAGTGCGTGCACGCACACAGGACTTTTACGGACTTTTGAAGAACAGAACAGGCTGGCTGTACTTTCCTGCATGACCCCTTCCGGCAGTACTATTGTGTACTTTTGGCAAAGGACTTCTTCGCATCCGTCACAAGTCCTGAGGCGTGCTGTGCAAAGCCGCCACTTTTTCAAGTGCATTAGCCTAAACATATTTCTTACCAACCTTGCGTACCAGCGTCATGTTCTCTACAGAGTAGTAGGTATTTGAAGTTTGATTGGCGCTCGGCCAGCCTTGGCAAGGTTACACAAGCAGTGCTCGGTCGCCCATGAGCGACCGGTAAGCAGCGTCAGCAATCACGATTCTTTTGGCTGGGTATAACTAGAAGATGAACAGACACCTGCACCTCATCTGTTCTATCGAAAATATCACATGCGCCAATTTAACAGCAATTCATCTCCCTTTTGCCCACTGAACCTGTACACTGCACTTACTGTTGCAATTCGCCCTCATGGAGCCTCGTGGCTTCAATTGGGTGCTGACCGACAGCGCTGGCTTGCCTGACCCCCAATCTCGCGGGGTTTCGCTACCTGACCAGCGCCTTTGGGCATCAACCTCTGATGCGTGCGCCAACACCAAGGGTGTAGCAGATACCATTCGGAACTCCAGCCTGTCCAACGGTAACTTGAATATGTCGAACTTACAATTCGACTTGTCTTTTAGACAGGTCTCTACTCCTCCAGATATCCCACCAGCCCAAGCCCCTATGGTGACAGCCGCATCAACTAAATCCACCAACAAGAAACGACAAGCGATTCCGGAGAGTGTTTGGTGTCACCACAGGAAGACGATTAAAAGGCTTTACATTGATGAGTGGCAAACGTTGGAGGAGACTATGGCCACGATGCTCGAAAAATACCAGTTCGATGCGACGTGAGTTCAATCACTAGAATAACCTGATCGAATCCGAGCTGACTCCAGATAGTAAGAGGATGTACAAGGACAGGCTGAAGCGTTGGGGGCTCTGGAAAAATTTGAAGAAGACAAGAGTGGAAAGTATTGTGCATGAAATAAATGACCGACAAGGTCGCGAGACTGAAGTGCTCGTGGAAGGGAGAAAAGTCGAACTGGATCGGGTGCAGCGAGCACACAACAGGTATTCTGCCTCGGATAGTAACGGACAAGGTAAGAGGGTCCTTATCAACTAGTCGCACTCAGGCAGCAGGCCCTTTTTTCTTTTTCCCCTTTGGGCTTTCGCCTTTAGAAATGTATTACTGAGGCTGGGCAGCACAATGCAATGCTGAAATCGTTGTACGGACCCCCGAGGCCCGTGACAGTTCCCCATCGAAGGGTCATCGCAAGCAACATACTACCACATCATCATTGTTCAGCTTTCAGTTGAGATCCCCGGCTCAAGGTCCTCTAGACGTACCCTCTTTGCGAGTAGATGGAAGGGGCCTCAGCGAAGCAGAACTTCTTACCCTGAGAGCGAAGTCGATCAGTCAAGTCAGCGAAGGAAACCGAGAGGAGGGCATTTCTGGCTTGATCGCAGCTCTCTGTGGATTCCAGAACCACTTTCCTGCCACCAATCAGAAAGTCACCGAGACCGCTTGGAGTCTTGTGCAGGCATATACCCTCGAAGGAGTTTCCGAGAGATGTGACGAGATCATCAACTGGATGTCGACCAACTACAGCAGGGATTTGGGTTTATGGCATCCTCTATCCTTATTCCATTACATCCGGGTGGAGGAGTGGCTACTGTCTTGTGGTCGGACTGATGAGGCACAAACGTTGGGCCTTGGTGTTTATGTTGCTGTCAGAGATAGCGTGGGTGACGAAGGGGTGATTACTATCAAGGGAGCCCAGGGAGATGGCAAGTCCACAACAGAAATTCCCAGCATGTCGGTTCTTGAGGAAGTCTTCGCTGATTACCAAGACGATATTCGCGTGGGGCAGCAGCTGAAGCTTGCCAAGTTGTGGTCTCTGTCTCGACTTTCTGGTATGGACACCATCCTCCGGCGTCTCATTCAAAGATTCACCACTGTCCCAGGTGTCTTTCAGATTCATTCAAAAGATGTTAGATGCATGTTGATTGAGTTTCTGATTGCTTCTGGGAACTTCAGTGCCGCAACAGAGGAATGCAAAGCTACGAGAGACTCGCAGGCAAAGCTCATCAAGCTACTCGGGAAGTCAGAGTTCAAAGACCTCCTGAGAATATCTCAGGAGTTGTCAACGCTGCATCTAGTGAACGGAGATCCGGACGGACATATGAGGGTTTTAACCTGGACTGCTGATGCTTTTCAGGCTATTTTTTCAACTGCGTCATTAACGGGTTATAACCTCGATGGTATCAAGAGTTTAGTGCATTTTTATGTCAAGGTTGGGGAAACCTGCTATACTGAGTCTGGATGGAATAGCGCAGAGTTTTGGGTAGGGCGAGCATTTGTATTTGCTGTTAGAAAGTTGGGTAACTTTCACAATCTTTCACTACAGATAGAGCGTTTACTAAGGGCGAAGACTTTCAAGGGTTTTAATAGTAGTTTTTTAGACTAAAGGATTAACAACAGATACATATTTAAAGAAGATAACTAGACGTTTGAGTAGCTACTTATATTTTATATTGATCAAGAGATAATACATACCAGCAGTTTACATAAACCATGCACGTCTCCCACGTTCTCACATCCTGTTGCTCTGCGTGACTCTGAGGCACTTTGTCACTTTCTTGCAAGAACTGTACAGGCGAAACATGTGTTATTTGCAGTTGAGACTTATGGCTGACAACTTATTCCGGCAGAGAGAACCTAGCCCGCTACCTCGCTGCTACTGTAGTCCATGATACCGTAGCTAAAGACCCGCTGGCTAAGTGGACGCCGCTAAGTGAGATAGGGTAGGGATATCAGAAGAGGAGGGGAATCACCGCACTCGTCTGGCTAGCTCCCTGACGTCATGCCAATCTAGGACATTTTGAGGAAGACTATCTCTCCTTGATAAGTAATTCATAACTGGAAATTCATTCTGCGGCTCTTGGGTAGCTCCACACCAAGGGTGCATCTACCTGTTGCTACCTAGAAGCAACACATAGCGTGATGATAACCGGGTTTACAGTATCTAGCTAAGACGAATATCAAATTTCTTGACGACAACATGTCCTCCACTCTTCTTGGTAGCAAAGTTAAAGATACCATGGCGCGTACCAGTGAACCAAACCCCTCCCTGCTTCGTAACATGCTCCTGTCCAAACTTCACAAAGGTCTTGCCGTCTGTGCTATACAAGAAGGTTGAACGATTCGGGGAAACCGTTGAGATTTGGCAGCGCAACCAGATTTTGCCACCAGAGATAGACTTGCTTGCGATGACGTTTCCTTTGGAGGTAGTGACGAAGCTGTTATCGGGGTCCATTGCAGCATTGTCAACCATCTGGAGGGTTGTTGAACTACCGTCTTTGGCAATACCGATCCAGCCAGCATCATATCGCAGCGACACCAATCCCGCGCGGTCTCCATCTACCATGGAGGAGTAGTCAAGCTCAATGGTGACGTTAGACTGCGGGCCAAGAATACGGTGTGTAAGTGTATTCTGTGCTGAGAAGAAGTCATCGGTGATAGTAGCTGTATGCAACACCAAACCATCAGCTCCAGTCGCCCACTTGTCGTTGTTTGGATCATGGTTCCACTCAAACCGAGGCGGGAGCTTCGAGTCCTTGAACTCAAACGTCCCTTCAACAGGCTCAACATTATGTCTTGGCAGTGGGTAATTGTAAGAACTCTTCCAATTGCCGTTACTGTCCAGATCGACGTTAGGCCAGCCCTTATCATCCCACTTCAGCGGTGCAAGAACAGGAAACCTGCCGCTTGTTCCAAGCTCCACGAAAGCCATGTACCAATAATCCCCTTCAGGCGTCTCGACGAATGCACCTTGATGGGGTGATCCACTGCCCGCGATAGGCTTTCCGTTATTCTTGAGTACGCGATGCCATGAATCATAAGGGCCCCAAACATCACCGCTGGATTTGACAATGATTTGGCCTCTGCCAACACCAGGGTTCGTCAGCCAAAGGAAGTACGTGCCGTTGATTTTATAGAAGCGAGAGCCTTCGATGTATCCGAGCTCTGTGTTAGACTTGAAGACAGACTCTTGTTTTTCAACTTGCAAGTTTTTGTCGAGTTTAGAGATCCACGTCTGAGACTCAGCACCATTAGGCGTCCACTGTCCAGAGGAGACGTAGATACTGTCATCATCATCGATGAGAAGACCAGCATCGTACAAGCAATAGTTCGAGATAGTGGATGCTTTCGTCCACGGCCCTTCAATCTTCGGTGCAGTGTAGACGTAGGTCTTCCCGTTCTTCTGGATACAGCCGAGCCAGTAGAACTTCTTCTGCGTCTTGTGATACCGAAGTGAAGAAGCGTACACTCCGCCGTTGTAAGCCCTTCCTTTTGTCAAGTTGAACTTGGGATCGTTGAAGTCAAGAGATGGGAGGGAATGTGAGAGATATTCCCAGTTGACTAGATCGTAGGAGCGTAGGATAGGGGCGCCGGGGGAGTAGTGGAAGGTTGAAGCGGAGTAATAGTATGTATTGTCAACGCGGATCAAGTCGATATCTGGCAAGTCTTGGAAGATGGGCGGCTGATTGAAAGTCTCAGCGGCGACCGGCAGCTGGAAAACCGCAGCTGCGGCCATTATCAGGGAAAAGATCATCATATGGAAGAGGCAAGCAGGCGGAGAATTGGTGTTGATTAGAATAAGAACTCCATAGACTAGACCAGAAGCCTCTATTCATATACCCACGAACGTCCACAAACCTTCGCTTATACTTGAACTGACAGTATCACATCAACTATGGTCTGATGTCGATATTAGCCGGCGACAAGGGTGTCGTGCTAAACCTGGGGTTAAGGTTGGAGGGGTAAAGAGAAGCGCATCAATGAACAGTCTCAAAGTGTTTGATGATCTTCATTTCCCGAAGCAATGCTTGCCTACCTCATTTACAGCTACCGTGCGATGGATATATGCATCATCTCAACATCCACCATTGTCTGGATAAATGGAGGGAGGTGGAGTTGATGGCCATGAAGCGCGCGAATATTTCATCAACATAGTAAATAAGGTTATTCAAGCGCACGAATACCTAGGAGTCTGATGTATAAGAATTATAAAGGCTAAACGGCTATGGTCATATCCTAGACAAGTAGGGGAGTACCGCGATATCAACCACGGTGCACAAAGGCCTCATTTCTCGATCACCATGATCCAGGATGGACGAGATGGTGTCATACCGGATTTTCGTTACCCGTATGCCTTTGCTTCACTGGATTGTGGTGCGGGTGTCGACATGGGTGCGGTATTTGGTGTTTCTATGACGGTGGGCGTCCCGGTGGGATGTCCGGAACTGCTCAGATGCATGGGGTATCGTCAAAATAGCTGC
Source organism: Fusarium brevicatenulatum (assembly GCA_013363135.1). Lineage (NCBI taxonomy): Eukaryota > Fungi > Ascomycota > Sordariomycetes > Hypocreales > Nectriaceae > Fusarium > Fusarium brevicatenulatum. The sequence continues at coordinate 13,741 of JABEEJ010000650.1, forward strand.
CTTGACGACCTTCTCCCCAGGCTCTATTGACTGGGGTATGTTCAGATGGACTTGGCTTCCAAGAAAATGGCAATTGATTGTAATAGCGATCAAGAGAGGGCTAGCAAAATCACTTTCACTAAATAATATAAGGCAGAATGGAATGTTTTATGTTTTCCTATACGACATTCGGAATATGCGTATAGACTATTTAGCTTCAAGAATGATGCGCCTATATGTAGCAAGAGGCTTCTCAGTCGCATCACGGAGAGCAAGAATAATATGCATAGTCTAAGAAAAAGTCAGCATATGTTCACTTCGTCTTGAGGGTTGACTTACATCATTCAGACTCTTGGCAGTCTCCAGTTTGACGATACTTCCATCATCTTTGATGCTTGTGATATTGACATTCGGGCTCTTGGGCGTCAAGACTGGCTTCATCTTGAGCGAAGGATCAAAGCCTTCCAAGCCTCGTCCGTAAGCACCACCAGGCTCGCGGTAGTGGAACCAATCGTACGTGAGGTCATCACCATCAGGATCCCAGCTGTTTGATGCATCGAGAACAACGCTGCTACCAGGTTTGTACTTGAGTTTCAACGGGGCAGTACCACATGAGCCATTGACGATGGCAACGGGCTGGTGGTTGTTCTCGGAGTACTTGGAGTTGATAGTCCACTTCATACGAGCAGCAAAGTCGAACTGATAATCTTGGCGCCATCGCCAGATAGTTGCAAACTTGCTGGTGAATGCCTTTCCGTTGGCACCGACGACGTAATCACTCGTGTCAGCGTAGACTCGCGACTGGTTCGTGTGGTCAAGGAGGGTATAGCGACCTCCCCAGCTACCCCACTCAGGATGGTTCACATCGCCCAGACCGTTCTGAACAAGAGGTAGAAAAGCGGGCGTGTCGCCCTCCATGATGAATGACCAGTTCAGGTAGTGAGATCCCAGAGGACCAAGTCGGATGTTCTTCTCGAGCCAGTCATTAGAGACAATGCTGGAATCTGGGCCGCCATGATCAAAGTTTCGATACTCCTCGCCAGAGATACCGTTCCATGCTGCAACAGTATATTCGCTGAAGCCGTGCAGAGAGACAACGTAGAAGAGTTGAGGGTAGCGAAGACGGATCCAGATACCGGTGTCATCTTGATCAGAAATCGCGTAAACGCGAAGCTTCTCGACAAAGGCATCAACAGCGTCTTCGCTTCTGGTACGAGAAACATGCTGAAGAGCCTCAGCTAGAATCGCAGATCCGCCCCAAACGGAAACTGTAAGAGGATCGTCGACACTCGCCTTGTCAGCAGCTTTAACAAGCGCCTTCGCACCGTCACTCAAACTCATATTGAGTGATTTTCGTCCATAAACAGGATGACCCTTATGAACTCTGTCAAGAAGGTACTTGTACGAAGGATAAGGCGCGTGAGAAGGAACATTGGCGTTGAGGTTATTCACAACCTTCTTATAACCATCCAAAACACCCACGACAGACTCATAGTCGATCTTGTCAGGCATCCACGTCGAAGTCGTCACAGAAATGCCCTGGATATCAATCTCATTGGCGTACGTCAACAATCGAACAAGACTCATCTGATCATCAGGTTCATTGCTTATATCCGTGAGCACAAATAATCTGCACTTGTGCTCCGTGCGCGCAGTCGAGCATTGCTTGTCATGACTTGGAGCAGTCTGCGCAAAGGGCAGTGCAGTGAAGAGGGCGAAGGCGCCGACGAGTTGGGAGAACATGTTGGGCATGGTGTAGTTCAACGCTGCTGAAGCGGTCAAGTCCATTGTGAAGAAATTGTTGTCTTTATAGACTGCCGATCAGGAACTCGTGATAAATCATGGCTGGGTGGTTAGAGTTGCTGAATGGGGTAACTTCGTTAAGATTGGGCGCTAGGGACTTGCTTGATTCTTCAAGTTTAAGCACTATCCCCGGACTAGACGTCATGAACAGGGTTTGACTCCACATTCGATGGACTGGTTAATGAACCGCTGATTTGGAACGTCGAGGGAATTATTTGAGAAAATGCGGGGGAGAGAACAGTCGACCGATAGATGAAGACCTGGAGGTGTTCAAAACTGCCTATTCTGGTCGGTCTTCAATCTTGAAATCTACCAATTTATTGGTGCTGACGCCCAACGTTGGCTGAATCGAGGCAGGGTTCTTAACATTCTTTGTCGAACTGGTCGCCAAGCCGAGACCTTTTCTTTACAGGACATATCCCGGTGTTACTGGGAGGGATGACTGGGTCGAGTATCCCTGGTCAGTTGTGGTCATCAGGAAGAAGGCCCGATAGAACGTATGTGGGCTTGTTGGAAAATCTGGGGTATTTCTCCACAATCGGCCAACCTTGGCCCAGGCGATCTTTGCTTTGGCATCTTCGCCAACAGGGCCATCATTATTCTCTAGATTGATATTCACCCGTGCAATCATGATACTACTAAGCATATGTTTATCTTATAGTCGTATCCCGATGTCGAGCTAAAGCAGATAGTCTTAAACTCTTGCCTCCCTTTTGATCTTTTTCTTCACTTCCTTGTCAATCCATATCGGAGACGCGCCTTATGACATATCGATCAGTCAATGAGACTGTAGGTACCGGAAGTGGGCGCATGTTGAAGAGAGCAACGACTGCAGGTCGCGCGGCGAACTTGATGACGAATTGGAAGAAAGAAGGAGAAAGGGTATTGGCGATGCCAGATTTGTGAAAGAATATGCCCAGGCCTGGAACAGTAGAAATAGGCGTTCCACCAAAGGTTGACGATAAAGCCACAGGGCCTTTCGCCGCATTGGTAGGACACAAGAGCGCTTGGGGCCAAAGCTGATCATGAGATTCTGCCTCCCACTGACACTCTTTTCCAAAACGTCGCAGGGCAAAGAGACAGGAGAGGATGAAAGCTAAGATAAAAGTGAACCACGCGCCGTCTGGAATCTTTTCATAAACTGAAGATAAAAAGGCTGTATCTAAGAGTTTAATAAGCTATTAAAGTAGTAATTACTTTTAAGATAAAGCTTTAGGTTATAAATATTATATAATAATAAAGATATAATTAAGAAAGTTATTTATATATAAATATACTGTGGTTTTTTTTTATTAAATTAACTATAATAGTTAACTAGCACATATTGGCTTCCAAAAGCTAAAGTTAAATTCGGATTTTCCAGTATGTTAGCTTAATATGCCTTGTTAAGACGTTATAAGCTTTAGGTATCAATCA
>JABEEJ010000651.1:0-13923 GCA_013363135.1 Fusarium brevicatenulatum
ATTCGCAGTTGAGATTTGTGGCTGTGAGCTTATTCCAGCAGAGAGAACCTACCTGGAATTCGCTCGGGATAATTCTTGGAGAACAACTCGTAGATTCATGCTAACCCCTCAAAATTGCACAATGAAGGAGGCTAATCCAGCCATCATTATGGCACCTAACAGACGGACAGCACTCGATCCAGCCCCATTAGTTTCCTTCGGTGTCGCAGCATCAGTTGAAGCGCTAGTAGCCTCAGTCTCACTTCCAGTGCTTTGAGTAGCACTAGAATCTGCCGTGGTCGTGGCCTGAGATGCCCTTTCAAGCAGCTCTTGACCCTTGGTGATGACGATCGGCAGCGTACCAAACATGAGCTCAAACTCTTTCGTGATACTTCCAAAACCAGTCGCAACGTCGGTCATCCCGTCCTCTCCAGTTTCCTTCGGCAGCGCCATGGTCGTACAAGTCTGAGGCGTCCCGCTGCTCACAAGACACTCAACAGAACTGGCGCCGCCCAGATCATTCAAAGCCAACATCCAATGGAAGACGCCCGTTGAAGCCGCGCCAGCTGGGACGGTCTTGCTAGCCCATGGTCCGATCACAATTGAGTTGTTATACCCAGATGATTCGCATGCTGCGGAGACTTCGTCGGGGCAGTATAATTGTATTGTTGTTGCTGTTGGATTGGCGGCGATTACTACGGCTGAGGGCGTTTGTTCTTTGTACAGAGCCAGAGGAAGTATGAAGACTGGTGTGGTGAGTGCTGAAGACATTTTAGTTATAACGAACGACGATAGTGGGATGTTGGTGATGAAGAGTCTTGAGTGGGATGGTCGGGCTTTAAGAAAAACAAAGAGGCACATGGATCTCGGCGAATTCTTAAAATGGAATGTCAACTGATGATTATGGTTGGTCAATTCATGGTACGATGAATAGGAGCCTGCTAGGGCTGAGCTTGGCTAGTAATTTCGGATGGTTAAAGCCGGCTAATCTGATATCTCGCGATCAAGCGGAATTCCGCTCTGATATGGAGTACACACTCTCAGTGGAATTACCTTGTGATATACCAGTCTCCTACTGTAATCCCAGACATCAACAAATTCTCAGTGATGGCATCTTACTAGTTTATGATAAGAGAAGTAATCACAGCCATGGCCACAACGCCCGCAATACAGGCAGCACCCGATCCAGCCCCATTCGTCTCCTCCGGCGACGTTGAATCACTTGAAGTTGTTGTAGCTTCACCAAGCAGCTCCTGACCAGCAGTGATAACAATTGGCATGTACGTAAACTCCGTTGCCAGCGTCGCGCCTGGTATCATATTTGTGGCGGTTTCAGTGACTGGGCCTCCATAAATATCTCCACCCTTCCAAGTTCTGGTTTCCATCTCTGTGACCAAGTGCGTGCATGTCTGAGGCATGCCGCTACTCATAAGACACTCCACAGAGAGGGCTGTTCCCCAGTAACTGTTAGCAAGATAAAAATGAAATGTGCCTGTCGATGCTGAGCCCTCTGGAACGACAGTACTAGCCCACGGTCCGACGACAAAGGTGTTGCTGTATTCATATGGGCAATCGGACTGAACGGGACAACCCAATTCGATTGTTGTGGCCGTAGGATTGGCGCTTACAACCGAGCCTGTTGGAGTATGTATCATATACTCCTTTGCTTCATAAATGAATAAGGTCGGTGTGACTGGTGGAAGGGTCTCAGTCGCGGCTTTTCGTATTGAAGCAGAGACCTTGCTGGCGTCCTCTGTAGGTGTAGCTTGAACATCAGTTCCCAGCTGCTCTAGGCCCGAGGTGAGGACGATCGGCAACATAATGGTATCAAACATGCCCTCCGTCTCCGTCACAGTCCAGCTATTACGTGTCCAATCCCTCTCCGTATCCCACCTCGTATAACCTAGCGGAACTTGAAGGCCAGTGCAAGTCTTGCGTATGCCAGAGCTCATGAGACACTCATAAGAGATTGCCTCCCTTTCAATTTCGAAAAGCCATCGAAATGTTCCAGTAGAAGGCAGTCCTTCTGGAACGACTGTACTGGTCCATGGCCCGACCACGAAGGTATTGGTATAGTTCTGGTTACATTCGATGTTCTCGTGCCTTGGACACCCCAGCCCGATTGTTGTTGCGGTGGGATTTGCGTCTATGACTGACCCGGTTGGTCTCACCAGAGTGTAAATGGCTGCCGAAATGATATTGACGGTTGTCGTAAGTGCAGATGACATTTTGAAAAGAGATGCGGATGAAGCAGAAGTAACCTCAAACACAGCTGAACTGGTACTGAACATTCGAAATATTCGGCTGAACCTCTTAAGTTTTATATGAACAGAAAAGATTGAAGCTGTCGGTGATCTCCAAGAAGGGAAGCTCGAATATCATGATTTCCATTGGTTCATTCATCGCCAAGCAGAAAAAGCCACTGCCAAGGTTGTGATGAAATGATGGTTAAAGCCGGATAATCGTCCAAATAGAGACAAGTTGAGTCTCTTTCGGGCACGTTGGCTCCCTCCCGACAGATGGGAATTCACATGTCAGTAAAGCTAAACAGGTCCGAAAATTAACGGCCTTTGCTAACAATAAGTTCATTTGTGTTGGGTAAGGCGTCAAGTCCTCTTCTGTTGTATATTTGGTGTCATTGATCACCAACTGAACCTCACTTCTCGACAGCTCTTTGGGGACATTTGGTCCTCATCAATTGCACAGATTCTACTGCAGTATCACAGCTTTCATAAGAGACAGAAACCTTACTTACCGTCTTATTCGGATGGAGAATCCATTTTCCAATTACTAGGAATTGTTATGCATGCTGTCGATAATGTTACTATATCGGCTTAGCAACAGCATACAGGAATGATAAGCTATAAAATATCCTCTCCTCCCATGTAAGCTCCCATTATGTGAACAATTTAGGCCAGTCAACAAGCTAATATAACAGTGCCTCCTCGGTGATAGGATTCCTACCGCTTTTGAGCAAACTGACATCTCTAACCTCTATATGCTGGGATAAGGCAACAAGCTCTCAACCGTAAGTCTCAATTGCAAACATAAAGTCTTGCTGATAGCTTAGACGTTATAACCTAATGACTGATAGATTGATATAGAATATATCTGATAGTAGCTCGAATTCCAATTCATTCAGGTCTCAGATCGTTTCACACTGCACTTACAGCTACCTCATGTAGAAACGGTCCCGAACAACGAAATTACCCATATGTATTCTTGCAATTGCCGAGATATTACGGGAAGGAAGCAGACTTTCTTCGTAGTACTTTGACTGGATTGCCCGCGTACCAAGCTAATCCACACCCGCTTGATACTCAAGCAGTCAAGTTCCACTTTTGTAACGATAATGCCTCAGCAGCAACGGCCATCGAGTTATTAGAGGCGAATGCAGTAGAAAAGAGCGAATTTATACTCTATATTTTCAATTGTAGCACTCGATGCCATGCAAAGCAAGAACTTCGTCGAACAGCCAATTTCAAGGTGTGATCGGGATAGTAAAGATAAGCCCGCACTCATTCTTATCACCCAATCAACTGCTTCGTTCTTATCGTGACCATTGAACCATTTAATACCCTGCTACCCCAGACTTTCATCCCCAAACCAATTGCCCGCTTCAATTGACCGATGCCGATACTCATGTGATCACGGAAGCACATGACTGGGAAACGATCACGAAAAGGTTGTGGAGAGTGCAGAAAACGAAGGCGTAAGTGTGACGAAGTGAAGCCGAGCTGCGGTCAATGTATCTCGAATCACCGGAGCTGCAAGTATGAGTTGAGGCTAGTTTGGAGCCAAGGAATACAGACCAGGCGAAATGGTATGCGTACCCCAGACATCGAGTTGATATCACCTAATGACCCCATTGAATAGGCTCAAGCAGTTCGATAAGTTTCAGCGGCACTCTGGACTTCGGTACAGGGGAAGATAATCCCGTATCTTCAATACCAGAGTCCCTTCCTAATGGTTTGGCACTCCCAAGGCGATACAAGAAGCTGCTGCATCACTTTGCTGAAGGCGTTCTCGCCTCTCTGTCAAGCCATCCAACCATTCACGATGACTTTCGGCGTGGCCTTATGCCTACCATGTTTGAATCTCCCCACCTCCTCTCTGCAAGTCTGGCATTATCAACCGCAAGCTTTGAGTCGAGAGGTATGACAGTGGTTGAAGGGACCAGCACATCCAGAATAATGGAACATTTGCAGTCTTCTGGTCTGCCACTACTGAGATCAGCACTGGCACAGGGGCAACAGAGCGAGATTCTTATTGCAACTTGCCTGATCTGGTGGTTGGCGGACGTGTTCTCAGGTCAGCAGGGAATGTTCAGGTGGCCAATTCACTTACAGGGTATCAAAGCACTTCTTCAAGGCCGTCATGACTATCACAGATTTGTGGCAAGCGATAGTGCCTTGAGATCTGCGATGAAGCATCTCTTTATGCTGTATCGCAGTTTAGAGACTTTACCGCACGTACCCAAAATAACATCAGAGAAGGCCAACCTGATTGTTCCTGCAAATACCGCGTACAATCATCAGATTGATGGGTTTCTGGGGTACAGCGAAGAACTTCTTGACATCCTGCAACAGATTAACGCATCGACACTGGGATCAGGGCTAGATGAGTCTTCTGTCGATGCGGACACCTTACTGGGCAAGCTGAACGCTATGATCAGGCGAGATGTCAAGTCACCGCCCGGCGTAACAATCTCCTCGCTTTCATCACAGTCAGGTCGGGAGTTTGCACTCTGCAACAAAGTCTTCCAACAAGCAACTCTGATCCAGCTATATCGACAATTATATGGCTTGCCTTCATCATCACAACCCATACAGGATGCTGTTCAGACTATCAGCGGAATGATCAGCAACATGGCCCAAGGCGAGCCATGCAACACTTGGGTCGCAATGGCCATGCCTTTATTCACTGTTGGCTGCGAAGCCTACAAAGAGGAGCAGAAGACCTTCATTCTTGATAAGATCCATAAACTTGAGATTTGCATTGGCTCGCTGCATGTCAAGGTGATTGAGCAGGCACTGAAAGATATTTGGAAAATCAGAGAGGATTGCAACGATTTCGAGGGGAATCTATGCGCCAGTCATTTACTGGGTGAGTTACTCCCTTATACCTTCTATTAAGCACAAGGCTGATCACACCGTAACGAACAGAAAAGTTATCATATAATATTGTTTTGTTTTGAGGAGCTCCAACTATAAACCACAGGCTCAAATAGAGCGCATCAATGGTGCCATATCTGCGTGCAATTTATATGCCTTGATAAATCCAAAGTCTTGGCCAACATATTTAGTTCATTGTTGCTGATAGTGACCTTAACAACCGTCATTTTACAGCTCCTCTTCTTTCTTACCCTCAACCATGCGGCTGAGAGGTCCCTTCTTGACCATGATAGACATGACCTCGTAGAGGACATCAGCGGCTGCCATGGTAGTGTGCTCAGCGTTAGTGTCGTAGGCAGGCTAAACCACTTTGTTAGTTTCGATCACCTTCATCTGGACTCCTCAAGTAACACTTACGGCAACTTCGACAATGTCTGCAGCAATGAGGTTCAAGCTTTCCAATCCTCGGATGATGGTTCGGAGCTCTCGAGTAGACCAACCTCCAGTCTCAGGAGTGCCGGTAGCAGGGGCGAAGGCTGGGTCAAGAGTGTCGATGTCGATAGACAAGTAAACAGGGCGATCGGTACCGACGCGCTTGAGAATCTTCTCAATGATACCATCAGTGCCAATGGTATCGATCTCTCGAGCCTCTACGATCTCAAAGCCACAGTAGCCATCATTATCGTAGTCACTAGGGCCGCTCAGGGTAGTTCTGATACCAGCGTGGATGTTGGTATCATTGCGGAGAAGGCCCTCCATAGCGGCATGGTAGAAGTATGTGCCGTGGTTGATGGCAGCGACTTCTGAAGGAGAGCCACCAAAGACCTTGGGCTTCCCTGTTCATATGTCAGCAATGCCAGAGAGTGGAGACACGTTAAGACATACAGGTATCGAGATGACTATCGAAGTGAATCACTGTGACGGGTCCGTAGGCACGGTTGATGGAGCGAAGGAGGGGTAGAGTGATAGTATGATCACCACCAAGGGTGATGACTCTAGGAAGAGTTCGGCTCTTCAGGGCTGGACCAGACTTGTCTGCATCTGTGGCTGGTGGACGAGAGAGGATGTTGTAGTGACCCTCCTCGATCTGTCGAAGCGCCCACTGGTTATCATATCTTGAGTTGTTAGGACAATGGCGTCTGATCATGGAAGCCAAACTTACGAGGTGACTGGAATATCACCACAGTCGAGAACTGTGGCCCAGCTGTTGAAGGGGTTAGTAGCCAGAGGTACATTGTAACCTCCACTACATCAGTCAGTCTTAGCAGAGTAAAGGCAGCACGAGGGCTGGCTTACTAAAGGTTGAGTCGTCGAGAGCCCTGTCGGATACCAGAAGGTCCGAAGCGAGCACCAGGTCTGTAAGAAGTACCTGTATCGAAGGGAGCACCGATGAAAGCAATGTCATACTTGATGCTGTTTGCCTTCAAACATGGCTGGTATGGAAGACGTCCGAAGGTGCTGATACCGGAGAAGACGGAGTCGGCCTAGACTTTGTCAGTCTGATTTGCCACCATCGGAGTTGAGATACTTACCTGAGTGCCGCCGTCGCCGGGAAGGGTGTTGTACCAGAGACCTTGGTGAGGACCTGACATGGGCTCTTGGTCATGGCTGTGGTCGCCGTGGGCGAGAGCCACGGAGGCAAGGCTCACTGAGAGGAGGGACTTGTACAACATTCTGAAGGGGATTCTCGAAGAACACTGTCGAGGATGCTATGTCATACAAAAGGAAGAGTCAAAGCGAGTATTTATGCCATGGCAAAGCTCGGCTTCCGGAGACGCTCAAAACAGGATCAGAGGAACATTCAAGCCAACTACTGGTCCATCATTCCACCAACGTAATTCCATCTCCCAACTAATTTCTACTCTTCCAAAGTGATATCATCATCAAACCCTCCTGCAGAAACCATCACCACTTACAACCTCAAAATCAACGGGCGTCCACGAAGCGCGTAAGTATCTAGAATAGGCTAGTCTGGGGTAAATTCCTCGATGCAGCTAGAATCAGATCGGCACCCCGCAACCTCCGCATTCTTATCGTGGCTAAGTTGCCGAATCGAGTAACCCTATGATACCTGCTGATAAGCTTCTTGTGCGACGAAGAGTTCTCGTTGATGCCGTCGAGGTAATATTGTGTTACTTTGGCGCAAGTTGATGATCGTGAGGTCGCAAATCCCGCAGACTAACGAAAATGGCGCGTTGCAGCTGAGTATGTCGACATGGTTGATGCATCCCACCATGACTGCATGCTTATCAGGAGTTCTGTGTTGGCAAAAGTTTTACCAAACTGTAATAGTGCCTCTTACCGACTCTAAACGGCAGAGAGTGATGGTCGGATTGAAGTAATTGGGAAGTCCTGTTGGTTCGCCTCGAGTTTGGCTGTCGCTTGCTGAGTTTTGAAACCTCTTCCTTCATCACCATCACCACCCTCCAAGGGAGTCGTTGAAACCACACAAACAACAAGCAAAATGGCTCCTCAATCTCAAACTCCTCGCCCTCACTTCGAGTCCTTCCCAGACGAAGAGACTCCCCTCATCCAGCCTATCCATGACCCTTCAACCGAACCCAAGAGTCGCTCACCATGGCTCGACGAAACTGTCATCCTCATCAAAGCCTCTGTGCCTGTCATACTGGCCTACATGCTCCAGAACAGTCTCCAAACAGTATCTATCCTAATGGTTGGCCGTCTTTCACCTGAATCTCTTGCGACCGCTGCGTTCTCCTACATGTTTGCCATGGCAACAGCCTGGCTCATCGCTCTCGGCGGCACAACTGCCCTCGATACGCTCGGCTCGAGTACCTATACAAGCTCGAAGAATAAACACGACCTAGGAATACTGCTGCAGAGAGGCTTGTTTGTCTTGACTGGCTTCTATGCAGTAGTTGCTATTATATGGTGCTTCTCTGGATACATCTTCCGGGCTCTTGGACAAGAAGACTTCATTTGTGTTCAGGGACCCAAGTTCTTGCAGTTGCTGATTCCTGGTGGCCTTGGTTACGTATGGTTTGAGGCAATGAAGAAGTACCTTCAGGCCCAAGGCATTTATCGTCCTGGCACCTATGCACTACTCGTCACGTCTCCCCTCAACGCTTTGCTCAACTACATATTCATCTACCCTCTTGGCTTTGGTCTTTACGGATCACCCATCGCCACTGGTATCTCGTACTGGCTATCATTCTTCATCTTGGTTGGTTATGCCACCTTCGTGAATGGAGGCGAATGCTGGGGTGGGCTTGAGCCACGTCGAGCTCTTCAACATCTCGGTCCCTTTGCAAAGCTTGCTTTCCTCGGTGTCATTCACGTTGGTACAGAGTGGTGGGCTTTTGAGATTGTTGCTCTTGCAGCTGGCCGTCTTGGAACGATCCCTCTAGCTGCCCAGTCTGTTGTCATGACCTTGGATCAAATTATCAACACCATTCCCTTTGGCCTCGGAGTTGCCGCATCTTCTAGATTGGGCAATCTCTTGGGCTTGGGAGATCCAATGCAGGCAAGACGCTGTGCCCACGCTGCAGCACTGCTATCTGTGTTCTTCGGGACTGTCATCCTTGCGATCCTCATGTCTACAAAGGATGTCATCGGCCGCTTGTTCAATGATGACGAGGACGTCATTTCACTTGTCGCTCATATAATGCCTTATGTAGCACTCTTTCAGATCGCAGATGGTCTAAATGGAAGTTGCGGAGGAGCGCTGCGAGGCATGGGGCGACAATGGGTTGGGGCACTCGTCAATTGTATTAGCTACTATGGAGGTGCTCTACCAGCAGGAATTTGGCTTGCATTCCACGGCTGGGGTCTTTCTGGACTCTGGGTTGGACAATGTGTTGCGCTGTTTCTGGTTGGAATTCTAGAGTGGATTATAATTGCTTTGTGTGACTGGCGAAAAGAGATACAGAGGGCCGCAGACAGAATTGAGAATGGTGGCATGGAGATTGTGCATTGAGATAGACCGCCAGGTAGAAAATATTAGATTAGTCAATCTCACCACGAATCATGGAAATTCTCGCCTCAGCCTCCCAGTTCTACTCTTTCCGTGACTTCTAGGTATGCCAGGACGGCACATATCGTCCATTGAGCGTAAGATCTCCGCATGAATAATGTCGTAGCCAAGTCGTAAGATTCTAGACCGATGTAACGGTTCTGCGCCGAGATAAGACGGAAATCTGGAACCCCCAATTGATAAGACGAGCTGGGGTAACAATTAGTCTCGCATTCTAGCAAGACCGTCTGCTCTGATAAGAAAAACGTGGTATCGGCATCCGTCTGCCGCATGATAAACATGGTGCTAGCCAGAATAGGGTCGCACACGCACTGAAGCCACTGAAGCCTATCTCCGTGTTACTTATCTTTGCCTCATATGGCCATGCATATATAGATATAAGTGCATGCGTCTCTATTGTAAATGTACTTTACAGCATTGTAGCATGTGACTGTGTGCAATTGTGTCTTCTTGTATCATCTTTGATCATAGTACTGAACCAATCGCAATGGAGGTTGAGAAGGTCAACGGTGGTATCCTCGAGAAAGGAGACATCACCGAAGGAGAGACAACCGAACAAGGCTCCGTCATTAATGCCTCCGGCCATACAGATCAGCTTACTCGCCAGTATGGGCTCGTTGGTCTCACAGGCATTGCAGTGACAGTCAACAATGCCTGGGTTGTCCTCGGTTCTTCAATCTCAGTTTCTATCCTCAGCGGTGGCATCTCAGGTGTCATCTACGGCCTCATTGTGGCAGTGATCTACTACACTTTCATTGGTCTAAGTATATCAGAGGTATGCATGATCTCCCAGACCTGGCTCGGCACATCTAACATCTTCCAAGTTTGCTTCATCATGCCCCAGCTCTGGCGGTGTCTATCACTGGGCAACCATAGCTGCCGGACCAAAATGGGGTCGCGTCACCGGCTTTTATACTGGATGGATCAACTTCTACGGCTGGATGTTCGGTCTCGCATCTCTGGTCCAAGTCGCTGCCAACGCAGGAGTTCAATGCTACGCCACTCTCACGCCCGGCTTCTCTCCATCAGCATGGCATGTCTACGTCGCTTACCTGATCGTCATCTGGCTCAGTACCTTCGTCGTCATTTTCTCGAACCGACTTGTTCCATATACACAGAAGCTTGGCCTGTTCCTCGTCGTTGCAGGTGGTCTTGTGACCATCATTATCGTCGCTGTTATGCCCTCAAAGCATGCTTCTAGCGATTTCGTCTGGAACTCGTTCCACGAGAACAACCTAACTGGATGGAACGATGGTGTTGCGTTCATGGTTGGCATTCTCAACGGAGCTTTCACGATTGGGACTCTTGATGCGATCACCCATATGGCTGAAGAGACCAAGAACCCGAAGAAGGATCTTCCTCGAGCTATCTTTCTTTACATTTCCATCGGCGGTGTCTATGCTTTGGCCTTTGCTATTGTCTTGGGATATGCCATCTCCGACCTTTCCGTTCTCCAAGGGAACTCGAACACCTTCCCTCTGGCTGGTATCTACCATCAAGCGACCGGGAGTGCAGCAGCCACATTCGCTTTGTTGTTCATCATTCTCATCTCGTCTCTTTGCTGTGTCATTGGAACAGTCCTGACCAACTGCCGTACCTATTGGACCCTCGCCCGAGACCAAGCTGTGCCATTCTCAAGTGTATTCAGCAGAGTGAGTGCGAAGCTTGGTACCCCAGTTGAGTCAACTCTCTTCGTGGCAGTCATTGCCTCGGGTATCGGCGCAATCCCCTTGGGAAGTTCGGTTGGCTTCAGCAACTTGACTGGATCGTTCATCATCATCACAACTGTGTCTTACGCTATCCCCATTGTGTCGAATGTCCTGAGTGGCCGCAAACGATTCTCACCCGGTCCCTTCCACCTGAAGAACTTTGGATACTGGATCAACGGACTTACTATACTACTGATTGTGGTCTTTGACGTGTTCTTTTGTTTCCGTAAGTATTCCTTAGCCTGTGTTTTCTCTGAGATTTCACTGACCGCTGGTAGCCTTCGGTATGCCGTTTGATGCAACAACGATGAACTATAACTCTGTTATTCTGTGTGGTCTCTGTTTCTTAATTACTGTATGGTGGCTCCTATCAGCCTCGAAGAATTACCCAGGACCTACGTTTCATCAGGTTTATGACGGAGATGAAAACAAAGAGACGGTATCATAGGACCGTGCAGATTAGACTTTTGTTCTCCTGTGATATATATAATCTGTCAATTTAAGAACTAATTCCCTCCTCCTATTTCTGAAACCTATGTCCATCGAGTTTCGTCCCAGTCAGAAGGACTTTGCTGCTATGCGAGACCTCTTGGCCCTCCTCCCGAACCTCCTCCTCCCGAACCTCCTCCTCCCGAACCTCCTCCTCCCGAACCTCCTCCCAAGGGTTCTAGCCACTTGCCGATGGCCTCTGATGCTGTCTGCAGATCGAAAGACCCAGGCCATCCATGGTAACGATAGATCTGCCTCACATACTGAATATCCAGACCAGTTCCCCATTCCTCTGTTTGTTCGGTCACTTCTTCCTCCATGATTCTTCCATCTCGTTCAGGTCCACTTTCCGCTTCGATTGTAATCCTGCGTTTTCCGGGAATCAGCTTCAATGACTGGTACCGTTCCTTGAGGTCCTCGAAGAATTCCTCGACTGGAACGGCATCAAGCATATCACCCGCATGGAAGTCTTCAAAGATCTCGTAGTCTTTGACGTTCAGCCAAAGCTCACGACTAAAGCTCTCATGGCCCACGGCAATGCACGCAGCATCGCTGGGGTCCATCTGCCATCTCTCTGATGACCAAAATTCCTAGTCTTGATGGTAGTTCTTGTGCTTCTCAAAGTCTTTAAGAGTGAAGGCAGTGAGGTCCAGAAGCTTGGATTTATAATGGACGTATTCGATACATGTGCTATCGAAGTACGGAAGATGGCGAATAACTTCTATAGCATAGTCGGATTTGAAGTGTCCACAGCGCTCAGGTGTGATTTGTGACCACCCGGTAGGTGGGGGGATTTTGAGGTGAGACTTGTCGTAGTGTAAACTTGTGAGAAACGAATAAAAGTCGACAAACAAATCCCCAAGTTGATCAGGCGTCAAACGTGGCTCCTGCGTTTCATCAGAGACGTCGGAGCCCTCATAAGAGTCGCCGTCTGATCCAGGGGGCGTTAGAGGTGTTTCTGGTTCAGCCATCGCGTTTCAGTTCATTGCTGTTGATAGAGTGACAGTTGGAGAGATCAAGTGCTTTATAGGAGAAGTTAGTGTAATACTTTCGGAGAATTCCATAGTCACTCTGTTTCGACTACTCCACAGTAATAGGCAAACACTTAAGAGACAACCAACAGCATCCTCGCGATGGCGCCATTCTCCACAGTGTTTTGTTGGTACTCCTATGTTCATAGACAAAAGATCTTTAAAGTTGATCACCGATTATCCGATTGGGAAGGACCTAAAGGCTTCGAAACTTCAAAGGAGAGACTGGTGGCCTAAGGTTGGATCTCCTTGCAATCTCAACTGTAAACTTGACACTACTACGTAAAAGGTGGAACGGATGTCTGCGCTGAATGGCGTTTTATTTTCAACCCATGGGCCAGTCACAGTCCAGCACGTGTGTCATCGTGCATAAGGCGGAGTCGTTGAGGCTCAGAGCTTAGCACCTGTCAGATGAGGCAGACTCAGCTTTACTACTTACCCCGTCAATTTCAACTAACCTCCCCAAGCCTTCATCTCCATCAATATGGCAGAAGTACTCGGCCTGGCTTCCAGTATTATCACAATAGTCGAGGTAGCAGGAAAGCTCGGCACCAACACCATCCGACTCAAGCGATTATGGGACGAAGTACAAGATGTCCCCGCCAGCATTCAGAGATGCATCGAGCAATTGGAGATATTGACCCCTGCTATCGAAGAAATGGACCACGAGTTTAAGAAGACTCGGAATATGATACAGAACGACTCTGCTGCCAAGCGAAGCTTGGAATATTCTCGGAAAGCGGTAGAGACTCTCGACACCTTGGTCAGAGACATGGAGACACAGATCAACGCGGCAAAGGCCAGTAGGAGACTGATAGCCCAGCTCAAAGTCAGGATCAAAAGAGACGTGATTGAAGATCACCAGCATAGACTCACATCAGCCCTTCAGCTGCTGTCTCTCTCCCAACAAACATATTTGATGTAAGTCGTGACTCATTCGCCGTGTTGCAAGCACGGCTTAACATTCACAGTGCTTTATCTCGCGCGCAACCGGAAATAATCATTTCTGAGATACGAAGCTGGCGGGATTCAGAGCATCAGAAGCAACGTCCAACAGGCAGTGAAGAAGATGGCCAGTCACAAGGTGAAGAACCTAGCGAGGAACAGTCTGGACAGTCTCAAAATAACTCCAAGTCTCCTGTGTCTCGCGACTTAAACATTTGGTCCGCCAAGAGGTCATTGCCGCGAAGGCGACCCGGTCTACTAGGCAGCTTCGCTTTCCAGTCTTATGAGGTTGCCGAAAGCTCTCCAATCCACTACGTGCCAGACAAGGCGCGACGTTAGTTCATCTTTTATTATACCACGCAAATGGCGTGAAAATGGCTAATATTGTTTCTAGTCTTTCAATTAAGGGTACAAATACCTTAGTTGATACAGAGATCCTGGGACTTGTCAGTACTTCGGGCATCGAGCGGGTGGACTTGCCAATTAAACACTAGGAACATTCGGCCCTGGGGTACTGAAATACTCCACGCCGTCACAAATAGGGAAGTTGAACATATTGTCGATGTAGTACGCAAAGCAGGGTCATATAAAAAGGGTTAAAAGAGCCTTAATTTTTATTATACTAGAAAAGGAAGTAAAGCTTTTTATATATTTCTAAGTAT
>JABEEJ010000653.1:0-13729 GCA_013363135.1 Fusarium brevicatenulatum
CTATACTACTATTTAGTATTATGCCCCCTAGGTATTAAGATTTTAGTACTATACCTTACTATAGTACTAGGCTACCCCCCCTGCAGGCTTTACTATAGTAGTGCTTATATCTGAACCCCTGTATCTTCCTTTACCAGTGGAGCTCGGTTCCCTGTCGGTTCCGGTCTATGGAGATACTCGATTGGCCACGGGGTAAAGAAGCCTCTGCAGGTAGCGGGAAGCCTACTGAAATCGAGAGATTCCCGTCCCTCGATGGAGCAAACGCGCTGATATCAGATAGGTGAGATCAGGCCCCCAGCACCCCTACATCGGCGACCCACTGCCGAATCCAGGGGCTTAGGTGTACTGAAACTGAAGATGACTGGGGCGGGACAGCACCCGACGGGTGGCCCCGCAGCCCTTGGGGGCTAGGGACCTTTCAGGGGTTCGATATTCAGGGTCTAGAAGGTGTTGGTTCATGAGGAATTTGGAAGGTGAGCATGATCTACATACAAGCTAGAAATCGCGCGACATAGGCTGGCGAACCGCGCTCCGACTTTCTTTGATAATCCTTTGCAATCTTCGACCCAGTATGTAATTGTGTAATTGTAAGCTCGGCTAAAGGCACAGGGGAGAGGCGTGGAGAACGCAGGCATGCATGGTTAGGACGATAAAGTTCATCACTGTCCACTGCACTGGTAGTCACAGTCACAGTCACAGTCATTGCCTGATCCAGCATATTACATATACTGCTGGTCCGGTTTGTTCGATAGGTAATTTATCCAGCAAATCTGAGGTACCTGAATTGGAAAGATCAACATGTTCAGTACCCTACGGCAAACGTTTGGTGATGGAGACCGACTCCTCAGCGTGGAGATCGCCCCGCCCTTTGACAAGGACAGGACGTCCATGCGCACTGCTTGTGAAAGATGTCGCGCACAAAAGGTAGGTCACATTGCAGCTATTCACATTCTTCATCACCTTCCAGTCGGCGAGTCTTGATAGATAACCCGTAGAGACCTATTTCTCCACCTTCACTTGACGACAATGAGACTGATTTGACCTTGCGTTGCCTTTAGTCCAAGTGCGTGAGCGGTGAGAATGGCTGTATGCTATGTGTTGCCAAAAACCGGAAATGCGAGTATCTGGTCATCTCGAGGCCTCAACGGCGCACGTCTAGCGTCGCTAGTGGTGGTTCAAAGTCACGGGACGGTGACGATGAAGACGACGATGATGTTAACGACAACGACAGCACAGTCGCCAACCAACACAAGCAGGCGCAACAGGCGAGGAGACACAAACGCCGGTCTCGAGCGCAGTCTATGAGACAATCATCGCCACTAACAACACATCTATCGTCCCCCAAAGACCACCAAAGGGCCGTAACAGCCCCACAGCCTTCCCCTCAGGATAGCAACACCAAGAACAACGCAACAGGGCCAGACTTGGGCCCAGAAGATGCAGAGCAGCAGTTTCTCAGCACTCTCTTCCCAGATCCCCTTGGGCAGATGCCCTCTGTCTTTCCGCACTTCGACCCGGACTTCTTTGGCAATATGGCCGGCCTTACGCCTACGGCTACCTCAGAAAGTCAGGCAGGCCACGGCGGTGCTGGCATTACCGACGAAGCATTGACGACTAGAGGAGACAGCAGCAAGCAGAGCAATCACACATCTGTATACTCATCATCATCGGCAGATAGCCTGTTCGAATACGGGATTGACCCGATGGACTTTCTGATGGATGAGTCTCGCGTCTCTACAGCAGTGGCTCTCAATGGTGTACATGACACTTTTCGAGCCACAACCAAGACTCGGCCTACCGCGGCCAATTCTTCAACATCGCCAGACTCAGTTGCTACTTCTACTGCTTCTTCGTCGTGCTGCTGCATGATGACAGCCGTCAGCATCTACGAGACCATGCAAGCTCAGCTAGTCTGGGGCGATCCCATGGCTGGCCCATCCACGGCATCAACTCCCAGCTCTACGTCGGCGGGCTCTTCATACTCCTCCGGTCCATCATGGTCAGGTTCAGAGTCAGGGTCGGGCACTAGGACAGCCGCGACAACATTCCAATCAACGTCGCCCCTCATGACCCAGCAAACGATCCTGAAGCGCCAGAAGATGATACTTCTCCGTTGTGACTCTCTTGTGCATTGCGGCAGCTGCTGGTCCCGTCCAGACTTTGTGATGCTTATAATGACCATGTGCGATCGCATACTGACTAGTCTGGAGGCTGTCGAGCGCTTTGTTTGCAGCAGAAGGGACGATGACATAAATAAGGTCACTTCCAACGGCGCCGCTACTGCCCTAGACATGCAGACCATGAAAACACTATCGCACGCAGGGCTAGAGGTGCCATCCCTGTCCCGATCGTCCCAAATGCTGCAGCCCGGGGTAGGTGCATGGCAGATCGACGACGACGATGAGATGGAACTGGTTATTAGCCTGATAAAGTCCCGCGTGACGAGACTCGGCAATCTTATCACCATGGCTGAGGGGACAATAAGCGCAAATGCATGGCCTTGGCATGAGAGGCTAGTCCAGGCTCTGCGGAAGAGGTCTAACAAACTTCTCATCTCCTTGTCATTTCGACACTTCGCTTGAGACCTTGCTTTTCTATAAAATCATTTGCTTGGAGTTTACTTGTAACCCTAAAAACGGGCCACCGCTTGAATAGACAAGTAACGAGCAATCATTTTGGGTAGACTATTCACAGAGGCACGTCAAATGAAGAAAGCCAGCCTAGAATATTATTACACAGTAGTCATACAAGCACAACTATGTACAACATCCAAGGTCTCATAACGCTTGATACAGCTACGAGATGATACCAAGTGACATGCTCTGAGTCGGGTCGCTGTAATTGTCAACACTTTGACTTGCCCCTATGCAGTGCATGACTTTCTGTGTCTATCTCGAGCTGAATGCTGCGAGTAAGTGAGAATACAGCCTCTTGACCTTCTGGTGTCTGACACGCATCCAGTGCTGATAGTGGAGGCAGTTCGTTCAGAACGGTAGCTGGCCGATGGACAGTTGCCGCTTTGGGCTGACTTCCGCCCCGTTGATCTGGCCCCGCCGCATCTCCAACTTGCTGCTCCGGGTATACATCCGTCCTGCCCGGCGATGACCCAGTTGACGGCCACAGGCAGCATAATTACAATCGGGGTTAGTCATATTTGGACACGACGCCACTTCAGACATGTTATTGTTCATTGGTGCTTTATCAGTACTTTAAGAGACGATAATCCAGTTGGTCTTGGTCGTGCCAAAGGTGAAATTGGGAGTTCTGAACAACCTTGTTAGGACATTCTAAAACTCTGTTGCAAAGACCTCTGGGTGATCAGCTCTGGTCTATTGCTGCTGTCTTTTCAACTTCTTTCGCCTTCATTATCGTTGAGACAAACCTCAGTCTTCACTTCACAATGGCCTCTCTTCTCCTGCTCATCGGCACCATTGGTCTTCCCATCATCATTGTGCTCCAATGGCTAGTGACATATGCGCGTACCCTCCACAAGGTTCGCCGTAGTGGTCATCCTGCGATCCACAGCGGCGTCATGATCTTCGAGTCTGTCATTCGTTCTTGGTATCCTCGCATTCCCATCCTCGTGCCCATGGAGAAGTTCACCCTCAAGGATCCTTTCAAGAAGTTCGCCAACGCGCGCTCCGACATGATCGTCATCACGGAGGCCGTGAGTGACCCATCCCCATTCCCTAGAAAGAATAAATACTGACGCAGATATCCCATCACTAGTCTTCACCTGATAGCGTGGCATATCTCTTCGGATCGCCAAAGATATTTCGTGAGATTGGTCGCAACGGCGACATTTTCCTCAAGCCTCTTGAGAAGATCCGCTATCGCATGCTGAATACCTTTGGGCTACAGCTCGCCTCGGCTCAGAACGGCGCCCAGCATGAGAGACACAAACGTGTCGTCAAAGCAGTGTTTAACAACGAGCTTATGGAGAACGGATGGTATAACATGCGCAATATGTGGAGGACCTTGCTCCGCGAAGAGCACATCTATCCAGCGGCCGCAAACTCGCAGGCGACTCCCATTGTACGAGATATGAAAGACACCATGCTGAAAGTGACACTAGGTGCCATCGGCGCCTCGTGGTTCGACATTGACATACCTTGGAATCCGGCAGAAGAGTCGAAGCGCAACGCAAAACACGACCTGATGCCATTTGCCGAGACACTCAAGGTGGTCTGGGACTCGCCATTTGTACAGACCATGCTACCTCTGTGGTTCCTGGAATGGAGTCCCTCTTTGTATTTACGTCGCGCTGGCTGGGCGCAGCGATCCCTCGTCACTCACATTAAGAATGCGCAGGCTGAGACAAGGCAGAGAATTGAGGATGCCAAGGATACCGTAGAGGTCCCAGGCCGGCCAAGAAAGTACAGAAACCTCATTGACGCGCTGGTCGATTCACAGAACGATGTGGAGAAGGCTGAGAGAGCCGAGAAGGGATACGTGGCGCCCAATGTCGGGCTATCAGACAAGGAAGTTCAAGGCAACATTTTCTCTTTCATGGTGTAAGTCTAAGCTTGGTGTTGCATTACATCATGTCTATTTTGACTAACACACAACTCAGGACTGGTCACGAAACATCCTCTCATACCCTGACTTGGGTCCTGTCACTTCTCGCCAGGAACACCGATTGGCAAGAAAGGCTATATGAAGAGATCAGCAAGGTGAATAGTATTTCCTTGGATGAGGCCGAAAACGTGGGAGACGCGAAGCCACTAAGATATTTCGACTACGAGGAAATGGCAAATTTCCCTCTTGTCCTTGCTGCTACTATTGAATCACTCCGCATGCGCGATCTAGCCATGCAGATGACGCGCGTGGCCTCACGCGACACCACGCTTAGCTACACAACGTGGGATGGTGACGCCGCCAACCCATCTGAGGCCAAGGTTCACCAACATACCGTTGCCATTCCCAAGGGCACGCGTGTGCACCTCGATACGGCGGCGTTTGGAGTCAACCCGTTCAAGTGGGAAGACCCGCAGACATATAACCCGGCACGTCATCTTCGCGAGACTGAAGACGCAAATGGTAACAAAAAGGTGGCAGTAAGTTTATCTCCCGGCGCTTCTCGCTCTGCTCAGGCGGAAGGAACTTTTTGAATCATGTACTAATGTTCCCGACTACTCAGGTCTCGTACGAGGACTTTATCGGCTACTCGTCCGGATCGCGTCAGTGCATTGGAAAGCGCTTCGCAGAGGTAACAATGGTGTGCTTCCTGGCACACATGATCATGAACTTCCGCTGGGAGGTTGTGCCTGAGCCGGGCGAGACCCAAGAGCAGGCTAAGATTAGGGCTTCTACGGGCTCGGAACAGTTCATGTTGACACCTCCAGCATACGATCTACGCTTCATTAGACGCTGATCGGCTGGCTTGAGCTTGCAGATGAATTGGATGTCCTTGTCAATTGGGCGTCATCAACGATCACATTGTTTTGTCTCGTGCAACGCATGTGTAGATAGGAAATAATGTCGCTAGTGGAGTGTGTACTTGGTGGAGGAGGTCCAGGCCGAAATCTAAGATCTACTATAGAAGAAAGTTATATACATATATTTTCCAGTCCGAAAAGTAAACTGCGATCTTGCCCGGGACTGCAACAACTGCTGCATATAATGGCTTTGACGAACTTAAACTGAAGTCTGAGGGTGCATGGTCCGAGGGTACCTGTGGAATACCCTGTACTCAGAGTTGGCTGGAACGGGAAGTCCATATCTTTACAATGCAATTTCCACAATCCTCTTAAAAGAAGAGACATAAAAGCCATTAATTATAGATCACCGTAATGTTTCATTAGTCCTGGCTGTGGATTAAGAGCTCGAGATCCAGGGATAGAGAACCTCGTGCACGAAAAGAATTAAAAGAGAACAAACTCAGCACAAGATAATTCTGCAACCCTCGTCGTCCTAGATGCCGCTATCCCAGCACCTGGAACAGCCGCCTGGTAAGTCTACCAGAAAATACTGGCATGGCAAATCGCATGCCTTCAAGAGAAAGAGGCGCTGTTCCACGAGTATGAGCAGCTGTTGGCAAGTCACTGGTGCTCCAGATCCCGCTTTCAACCTTTCGGGCGATTGTCCGATCTGGATAGGTGCTGTAGATGCCCCTGTAGGTGAGTGTGGGGCCATCTCAAACAGAGGTTCGTCCCTAAAAAAGTCAACTAAACACCTACCCCCTGCTTTTTCAACTCCCCGCTGGAAGAAGGGTCACGATTATTTAGTTAACTCTAGAACCTTTTCTTACCAATCGGACCCTCCAGATTACCTACATTTGGGATGTCAGTTGGCAGGGATGTCACAGACCCTGGATTTACTCAGCCCAGATGCTCCCTTCAATCCTGTCAGCAGAAATCGGAGCTCAAAAAGGAAATTCCCCGGGCTAGCTTCCCCCGTCAGCGCGGGCAGCCAATCTAGGCAATCGTCCTGGGCCTTGGTCTGCAAGTCAGAAGTAGGTGACCTACTCTTTCGGGACTCAGCTCATGCAGGAAGTCAGCGCCACCAGTCTGGAATTTCGAGACAGACGCGGCATTGCTAAGAAAAGAAAACGTACCTGTCTAAACATACGTCGCCATGCCGCCTATGCATGCACCATTTTGCTCATACTTGTAGGTGGTGAATCGGAATTTTATATTCAATCCTAGCTTCGTAGCTCTCTCCCGTGTTCCAATATTCCTCTTTTAGTCTACCTAGACTCTTTCACTATCTCGATTTATCTTGACGCTATTCTCGGCCTCGCTACCAGGGCCCATTCAAATCGACATTTGCTCATCTCCAGCCCATTCATACTCATACTCGTACTAGCAGCCATGGCTGTTCGTAAGGGAGCGCCGGCAAACTGCGGAAGAAGATTAATTCCCCAGATTCTGGATGACCTCGCAGCTGCTGAGCCCGATCGCATCATTTACTCTTTCGCCAAGTCCTCGGACTTGTCGCAGGGGTTCCGTCATGTATCAGCTCGTACTTTTACGAAGGCGGTCGACAAGACTGCTTGGTTACTTCAGCAAGAGCTTGGAGTGACGCCGGACATCCGTGCCGTGGGCTATGTCGGGCCTCGTAAGTTTGTCCCTGAAGGCGAAGTGTCCTGGGGTCTTCGAAGGCTTGTAATGCTATCTTGGGGACTCATAAGCCCTCGTACTCTAGCATTTAACTGACGAGATGCTAACAATGCATTAGATGATCTCCGACAGATCTTGCTGACGTTCGCTTGTATCAAAGCCAGTTGTGCTGTTTGTTTCTCCTCCCATTCAATGGATTTACCAAGACGTGGAATTGTTTCCCTAACTGATTATTACTCATACAGGGCTTGTTCCTCTCACCAAAGAATAGCACCGAGGGCGCTCTAGCCGTTCTCAAGGCGGCAAATTGCAACATCTGGGTCAATCCCGCTGGTGAGAAGCCAACGCAGCTCGTGAATGACTTTTTACAGCAAAGACCTATGCATGTGATGGAACTGCCTAAGCTGGATGAGCTTCTTCCTGAGGATGAGAGTGAGCTGGAAGAAGTGGAACCGTTCCCTTACACAAAGCGCTGGGAGGATGCGGTTAACGACACCTTCTGCATCCTCCATACTTCGGGTTCAACTGGCTTGTCAAAGCCCATATCATGGACACACGGGCTGATTGGTACGGTGGACGCTGTCCGGCTGCTGCCCCCTCATGAGGGCATGGAACCCTGGGCGAAAGGTTGGGATGACGGTGATACGCTGTATTCGACATTCCCTTTGAGCCATGTAAGAAGCTTTCCATTTCCAGTCGGCCATGCCTTAATGAAGAATTGGCAAATTACTGACTAAGTATTCAAGGGAGCGGGCATTTTGATGGACGTGGTTATATCGCCGCTGTTTGGGCTACACTGCGTCCTCGGGCCTCGGGACGTGATACCCAACCTGGAACTCATATCGTCCATGGCGGACCAGATCAAGATCGACATCTGGAGCATGATTCCCTCGCTGACTGACGAGCTCGGAGAAGCCCCTGACATATTGCCAAAGTTAAGCAGATCGAAATTCATCTGCGCCTCGGGAGGTAAGAAATTTGTTCCCAACACACATACCTCCCCCAGATGACAGGTACAGCTTTGTGTCCGAGACACGACGACAAATCATCTCGTGCCAATGCTTTCCGTTTTTGTATGTAAGCTGACAGATGTGATTACTTTCCAGGACCCGTGAGCAATCATTTAGGCTCCAAGGTGAACGAGCATGTTCGCGTCTTGAACCTGACCGGCACATCGGAGGGTCTGTTCATCGGCAATTTGTGGGTAGACAGACACGATTGGCACTGGTTTGCCTTTCACCCTTGGTCCGGTTTCGATTTCAAGATGGTTGAGCCAGGTCTTTACGAACAGTGGATTCATCGCAACGAGCACGATGAGTTCTTCCAAGGTCTCTTTCATACCTTTCAAGATGTAAACAGTTTCAACTTCAAGGATCTTTATGTTCAGCATCCGACCAAGCCAGGATTCTGGGCGTCACACGGCCGCAGTGATGACGTTGTGGTGCTTTCGAATGGATACAAAATCTCACCGCTCGATACAGAGGCCCTCGTCACTTCCCACCCAGCTGTTGATGGTTGTCTGATGGTAAGTCCAGGAGCCCTTCAAAAATTTGACACCCCGCAAGCAACTGATCAATCATTAATTATTACCATATGCTAACGTATCTCACAGATCGGATCCGGCAAGCCACAGGCCGGCCTCCTTATCGAGTTGAAAGACCCAACTATCAAGAGAGACGGTGATGATGCTGAAGCGCTCTTCAACAGCATCTGGGCCGTAGTGGAGAAGGCCAACTCCCTGTCTCTGCACAAGAACCAGCTTCACCGAGACTTCATCGCCTTTTCTGAAGCAGGGAAGCCATTCATCCGTACCGACAAGCGCACTATCAAGCGTCGGGCTACCATGGCGCTGTACGCCGACTACATCGAGCGTTTCTACCAGTCGCGTGGGGAGAATGACAGTGACGCTGAAGTCGCGGCGCTCGGGCTGCTGACTATCGACACGGCATCCTTGGACTCAACCACTCGCGCGGTTCGGCATATACTTGCTTCGATCGTGCCTGCAGTCGAAGACTCCCCTGCAGATGCCAATCTGTTTACAGTTGGGTTCGACTCACTGCTTGTTTTCAAGGCTACCAAGGCGGTAGCGGCGGTCACAGATTTGGCAGGAGTATTTCTGCCAAGAAACTTCTATGCTGGCCCGACGGTTGAGGGGATTGCTGCCACCCTTGTGCGATTGGCTGCTGAGCGTAGAAACACGACAACGAATGGCACTACTACCTCATCGTCGACTGAAAAGCAACTGCAGGATCCACAAGAAGCCAAGATCAAAGCACTAATGAACCGACACAAGGCTCTGCTATCCTCCAAGCTGGGCCCGATGGACCTTTTCGGCGGGAATATGTACGAGGGTATCAACGTCTTCATTCCACTCTGCCCAGGTGTCTCCTTCGAGCAGGCGTACAAAGTCCTTCAACGAGGTCTGGTCCGCGCCATGGAGATCGTACCGGCTCTTGCGGGTAAAGTCATACCCTGTTCGGAGCACGAGATCGGATATAAGAAGGGAGATGTTCGCATCAGTCTGCCTCCACTGCCCTCCACTGCCTTAGGTACCACTTCTTCCGAAGAGCCAAGGCAATTGCGATTTCGCGACCTCTCATCTGTCGTACCACCTTATGCTGAGCAGCAGGCCTCTGGGTTCTTGACCTCGGCATACCCCGACGAGCTCTTGACTAATTGCCCCTCCTTTCCCGACCTACCTACGGATGTGCTCAACGTACAGGCCAATTTTGTCGACGGCGGCTGCATCTTGGCCTTCAATGTTCATCATCACGCGTTTGATGGTATCGGCATGTTGATCGCGCTGACGGTATGGGCGGAATGCTGCCGGTTCGTCCAGGGCGACCAGTCTGCGACTTCCGAGTGGCTACACCCAGAAAGCCTCAATCGTGACATGCTGTCTATCTTGTACGAGGTGGAGGGTTTCGCGAAGCCAGCGTCTGAGGTCGACCCTCGGGTCTGGGGCTTCTTACCATACTCTGATCCGGCGCTGAAGCGCAAGCATCAGGAGAAAGGGGAAGACACGGATATGACAGAGGCAGCAGTGGTCAATGGACATGTCATTGAGCCCGATGTTAAGAGGGCCCGTTTGTCTCGTCATTTGCCTGAGCCGCCTGTTCTCCCCGACTGTGAGCATTGGCCGCCTGCGCCGCGCGCGGATGGTCGCACGTTGACGGCGTCGACCTTCGTCATCTCTGCCGAGAAGCTTGAGAGACTCCAGAAGACTGTCGAAGCTGCCGAAGCTGCGGACCCGGAAAGTCAAAGTCTGAGCAAGGAATCGGGATCGCTATCCCTTGGCGATGTGCTGCAAGCCTTCTTCTGGCGCGCCGCCGTCCGAGCACGTCGTCGACCTGAGGACTCCTCCTCGGATGACATGTCCATCATCGAGATGCCCACTGATGTCCGGCCACACTTTAGTTCACATCTCCCACCCACATACATGGCCAACTGTGTCATCATGAACCGACAGCATATATCTGTCGCGGAGCTCTGCTCTTCCCAGACATCTCTCTACAAAATTGCCCAAATCTGCCGCGAGGCGCGCACTCGAGTCGATCAAGAGCTTGTCCACGATGCCTTTAGTCTACTACATAGCATTAAAGATAACAGTCCAGGAAACCATACGACGGCGTTCCTTGGCCAGGGCATCCAGGACGGTCCGCATTCGCTCTTCAACAACATGATGCTTTTCCAGGCGAGCGATATTGGGCCCTTCGGTGGTGGTGTATTCGAAGCACCAGAAGCAGTGAGGGTTCAGATGGATTGGCTCAATAAAGCGTTCAGGAGTCTGTTTGTTTTGCCGATGAGAAAGGACGGCGGTGTCGAGTTATTGTTGGGTACCTTACCAGAGGAACTGGATGCGATGAAGAGTGATCCCGAGTTTATGCAGTTTGCCGAGTTTCTGGGATAGCGAAAAAAGGCCGGAATCCAGTGATGGGATGCCCTGGTCCTTTGCAGTCAATGTTATTTAAATGTCAATGATATTCTCCTACAGTTCTATTTTATATTTCACTAATTGCTTGCATAAAGATCCATCTTGGTGTGACTTCATTTTTTTCATCGGCAGCTAGAAAATTCATTACCTAGAAAATTCATTACCATGATGACCGGCTGCGAGCCCTTCAATCATCTCTGTTTCGTAGCGATCTTACCGGAAAGAAGAGGGTCAAAGATTTCGTGACGCCAGCGCACAAATTTACATCGAGGACGGACCAATCCACTCGCAAGAATAGATACAGGGAGATGTAGGTACCCGGGCATTCGTCGGACTTCGCAATCGAGAACGTTGATTCCATGACCGGCGGTGTAAGCGATTAATTCGTCTCCAAAGGGAAATTCTCCTAGCGCACAAGTAAGCCGAGCCGATTGCCTAACTGGGCAATGGTCCTGTAGTGAGTTGCAGGGCCCGTTAGCGGGATTGTCATCCTTGCAGGCCCAGCCCCGAGCCCTCAATGCCCAAAAAGATTGGGGCAGTTTCCGGCCGGAGGTGGCTCATTTTAGATCAGTACTGGGGATGACCAATGGCCTGTTTCCAGTCACGAGATCCAGGACGTATTTAACGTCTCTTCATACATCTCGTCGAGTGTTACAGCTCATTATCATTGTTACAGTGCACGAAGGTCTTACTTTGCCTTACTGATCAAAGGTGACCAGTCACGAATCTCCCTTGGGAGAGAAATCTCATGCTCATGACCACTTGCTAAAACTCTACAGGATAGTGCAGGCAATGGATGTCAGCAAACACATCACCCCGCTACTTGCGGGACAGTCCCCTTTGGCAGGAGCTGTGCTTGTCGCTATAGTCGCATTAGTGATTCTGATGTTGATCGTGCCGAAAGACAACATCCCCGTTATCAACAAATATCCTAATGACTGGTTCTTGAGCAAGGCTCATATGGCTTTCATCACTAATGCTGATGGTCTCATCAAACAAGGGTTTGCCAGGGTGCGCGAAAGCTCTTCTTCCGTGGCTGGTGGAGAACAGGTGTACTGACGAAGAAAAAACTAGTTTAATAAGCCTTTCCGCATGATCACACTCTTGGGAGATAGGATTGTCCTCCCTGCTGACCATTTCGAATGGATGAGACGCCATGGTCCCCATCTTGACCACCAACCTTTGGTGTCTAAGGTACAGACGCTGGGCTCCCGAGCTGTTGTTTTGACCATTGGCTGACTGGCAGTATCTAGGATTTCTTTGCAGGTTATCCTGGATTTGATGGCACCGCAGCTATATCTGACCCGTCTAAACTTTTGGCCAACGTTATCAAGAAGAAGCTCGTTCAAAACCCTCGTGAGCCCGACCACTTCCCCTCGTCTAGATGTAGTCGTACTGACTCGAGACTCCTAGATGTTAGCAAGCTACACAACATGGTGCGAAAAGACTTACTGGCAGCTTGGCCGGAACAGAGAAATGGTACGTATGGTATATGTTGAGCAGATACCCATTCTGTGATCTGTGAGCATCGACTGATAGAGAGGCTAGAATGGAAGGCAGTTGACTGGGCCAAGGATGGTGTCAGCTTCATCAGTCGCATGTCCGCGTCGGTCTTTGTTGGCGAGGAGCTGTCGCGCGACGAGACATGGCAACAGGTTAGCACTAACTACGGTATGACCGTGTTCCTTGCAGCTCGTGCACTGCGAGCATGGCCGCGAATTCTGAGACCTCTTGTACAATGGTTCCTCCCTGCTTGCAAGGCTTGCAGAGCAGAAGTCCTACGTGCTCGTGAAGTCCTGCAGAAGAACCTCGCCAAAAGGGCGACCGAAGACAAAGAGCACGACGATTCAATCACCTGGTTCGGTGAGATCGCTGGCGGTAAGCGCTATGATCCTGTTGCCGCACAGCTTGGGATGTCCATGGCTGCTGTTGTCACTACCTCGGAGCTATTGAAGCAGACTATCATTGAGATTTGCGCCCATGACCTTGCGACTCCCCTGCGTGAGGAGATAGAAGCCGTGGTTGCTGAGCATGGATGGTCTCCTGCTGCTCTGACCAATATGCGCTTGCTCGATAGTGTCATCAAGGAGACACAAAGGTTGAACTCTGCAGTTATAGGTATGCCGTTACAACGCTCCCTTCAGTATCATTTATTAGCATGCTAACATGGTACAGTCAATCTCGACCGTCAGGTCCTTTCACCGGTCACCCTGCCTAATGGCCAGTACTTACCCGAAGGCACTGCTATCTCAATCTACATGTCGCAGCTTCGAAACCCCGAGGTATATGAGAACCCAGACACCTTCGATGCATACCGTTATGTGAAACTTCGTGCGCAGGGAGGGAAGTGGATTTACGCTAGTTCGGCTACCTCGACGAGTGAGGATCATTTCGTGTTTGGTATTGGTAAACCTATTTGCCCTGGGCGATTCTTTGCTATCGCTGAGATCAAAACTGCCGTGGCGAGTATCTTGCTCGACTATGATCTGCGCCTAGCGGAAGGATATACATCGAAGCTGATGCCGTTTGGATTTGAGTTGTTCGCGGATCCTGGAGTCCAATTGGAGGTCAAGCGGAGATCATTTTAGTACAGGCTCTAAAAGAGAGAATACTATTATTAATAATATTGAAGCTTGTTCCTAGCTGTTATGCTGAAAATGCTCATGTAGCTTCCTCGTGATGATCATATCGCAGCCTGCTGAGTATACCCTGCACTAGGTTCTCTCTGCTAGAA
>JABEEJ010000654.1:0-75963 GCA_013363135.1 Fusarium brevicatenulatum
CCCCAATTCCGTGGAGATTAATGAGCTGCTACTGACCGGCATTGCCTTAATATACTTCGACTCTGACCCGACTGGTTCTTTCTCTCTCTCTTATCAGATCGAAACCCTGACGCATCCATCTCACCACCACCGAAATGTCTACCATCAAGGAAATTAACAGTATCCCCGAGTGGGAGCAGCTGCTCAGTTCTGTCCCTTCCACTACCCTCGTCATCGCATCGTTCCATGCACCGTGGGCCGCACCATGCGCGCAAATGGCCACCGTCCTGTCGACCCTCGCTTCCGAATATCCAGTCACCGAACCTCCCACAACAAAGTGGGTTTCCATTAACGCAGAGGATCTGAGCGACCTCAGCGAGACGTACGATGTCACTGCAGTCCCTTTTCTTGTCCTTTTGAGGAACGGCCAAGTTGTCGAGACTGTGAGTGGCAGTAGCGCCGTAAAGGTGCGCACGGCGATCGAGACACAGGCAAAGCAATCTGGTCAGAATTCAGAGGAAAGCGCACAGAATGGTATCGATACCAACGATGCCGAAGCCGAGGAGCAAGATCCCGAGAAGAAGAAGGAGGAGCTTTTCAAGCGTCTTGGGGACCTCGTAAAGGCTGCACCCGTCATGCTCTTTATGAAAGGTACACCTAGCTCTCCTCAATGCGGCTTCTCCAGACAATTGGTTGGGCTACTGCGCGACAACTCGGTCAAGTATGGTTTCTTCAACATCCTCGCCGACGACGAAGTAAGACAAGGTCTCAAGGAATTTGCGGATTGGCCAACATACCCGCAGCTCTGGATCGATGGTGAGCTCGTTGGTGGACTGGATATTGTAAGCCGCATTCGCATTTTCGCTTTGACTAAGGCTGACAAATCCATAGGTCAAGGAGGAAATGGCCAACGACGCCGAGTTCCTTACCAAGTACAGCGTCAGTGCTCCCGCAGCTGTATGAGGCGGAATACATACGTTACGAAACTCATGACGCATTTAAGTTAAGAAGGCGTGACAATAGCCCGTCGCGTACTGCTGAATATTGCACTGCCTGCCTGGCCCTGGTAAAACCCAACCGTTTGAGCGACAGTATTCGGCAATGCAATATTACCAGTAAGCATTCTGGCTAGTGGTTTATCGGTGGCAAATTGAAGAGAGGAAACGAGGCCAAGAAGGACTGGAGTCCCAGGAGGTCGAAAGCTAAGGCGCAGGGACGTTATCCAAGAAGATTGTGGCCATATAAACCGCGCTGACGAGCTCCTGTCAAACCTATCATGCAAATAACTAATGGCTCACTGAATGGTTAGGCTGCATCATGTGTTGGGCTCTCGAATTCTTCTAATCGGTTATATCAGCTTCTGCTGGGAGCTGGATGGGAAGTGGTTCGCAATATCTACGGGAATAGTAAAGTACCTTACGGAGAGAAATGTAAACATCACTATTTCTAGGCGATCATAGCTGCAGCTACATTGTAAACTTGCCAAGGACGATGGATTTACTGCTGGTTATCAACGTTCGTTTTGCATAACATACCACAATGATCGGATCGACATAGTGTCTATCCAGAATAGTAGTGTAAGTCAGGGAACTGGCTATAGAAGGCCTCAGATACAGAACGAAGAGTGTGGTGTGATGGAGTTTAATGACAAATATCGGTGATAAACATGGGCCGGCTCCGAAATCCGAGCATCCATACAGCAGATGTCGAATCCGATGAACGAGAATGACTCACAGGCTAGGCAAGTAAGATTTGTGACTTTGACTCTTTTTAGCAGATTGTGGTTCGTTCGATTGAGATAGTTGCCGCAGCGCCCGTTGAGTTACGGGTTACTGCACCTGGCTGATTTCAGCCATCACATCACGTTGAAGAAGCTCATGAAAAAAGAGGTCCAGGTAAACTATGCCAGCTGCAGACTCCTAGGCATAGGAAAGACACGTGCAAGACAGCAGAGGTATCACAAAGGCTCTTTTAAATCACAAGAACGGAGACAACCAAGAAATAAATACCCTTGTCTCTGTGAATGTAAAACAACCCCACCATCTTGCATCTTGCATCGATGCTGGGATGCACACGCGTTCCTCGACTTGACTGCGGTGCCTAACTGAGATAGCTCGTTTTGTTTCTCATTCCCAGGCTGCCGGGCGGTTTAATAAGGCTGATGCTGACGGGACATTCTGGAGACCAAAAATTGGATTCAGATCTAGCCCTTTTCCCTTCCACCCTTTTCAGAGATCTTCTCGTTTCTCTCCTTATTTGAAGCAAGGCACCGGAGGTACCGACACCTCCATGACCAGCTTCTATCATCCCATTGATCTTCTGTTTGGATATCCTGCGTCATCTGCTCTCACAGCCTCTATTCCTCTGCTGACTGAGCTTACTGAGGAATTATCGACTCGACTAAAAAAAAAAAAAAACATCCCGTCATTCTCCATCCATTTGTTTCTGTCTGGACTTGGAATCCATCTGTAACGCTCTATAGGTAGCTTGAGCTCTGGCGTCTGTCTTCTTTGGGGCCGTCTCCTCGCTATCTTCGCCCCCCGTTCCCGTCTTCTTCCTCCCTGACGGGTTCGCGACCTCGCTATCGCTACAATCTCGGTCATCAACTATAGCGAGTGCCCTGCAAAATCCCATTGCCTAGAATTGAACTCCCCGTCACACATTCCCAACAGACCGCAACTTTGGGTGCCCCTGGCCCCCGATATCTCCACGGATTATCACCATCCACCGTTTCACCTTCAGCCTATCACACTGTGCGGTGCCTCAAGTGGGAGGCTGTGCTGTACCGTGTTAACTCGCTGTTGCTGCAGGCCCAAGGGCGTACGGACGTGTCGGACCTGATCAACGCCACCTCTGGGTTCCTGGAGACTGTCTGGGGCGAAACGGTTCCATTATCCTGCGCAACTGTGTTGCGACATCGACATTGGCTTACCAGGCGGGTTGACTCGTGGAGCCGCATTTCCCGGTTGGTCAGACAAGTCTTCTGTTGACCAGGTTGCCGTAGCTGCGGCAGTATTCTGGAAGGGCGCTGTATTATTCATATCAAGCTCTTTTGGGCTCCGCCAACCGCTCAAGACTCAATATATTGATGGGTTTTCCCCTGGCGCTGACCAACTCTTGTCTCATCATTGTCTGCCAATATTGGAGTCAGATCCCTCATCTCATCTGTTGAAACGCCCTGGTCGTTTCGTTCCCCTTTTCACAATGACCCCGACTCCTCCTTCGACAAACTCATCTCAGGGAGCCCGGTCTCCCGAGGAACAGTTCCGCGTTGTGAGGAAGAGGAATCGTGTGCCTCTAAGCTGCTACCCTTGTAGGACACGCAAGTATGTTACCCTTGGAGCAATGCATCAATATTTACTAACATCGTCCGTAGGTTGTGAGTTTAAATGACACCTCAACTCCTCATCCTTACTAATATCCGTCAGAAAATGTGACAGAAGTCATCCTTGCAGCAACTGTACAAAGCGTGAGGGTATGGGGACCACCTCATGCTCTTATGCCACGCCGGTTACACGCAAGAAGAATCAAAGTCAAGGAGACTCGAGTCCTGATGACATGCAGAATCGTATTGACCGTTTAGAAGGCTTAGTTTTATCCCTTATGCACGGAGGTGCTAATGTAGATGCTGCATCCGCCGCAGCCGCTGGAGCAGCGACAACACAGTCCACCACGGACAGCGGCTCTTCCGTCAAGGCTGGAAAAGGAGACGACAATGCAATGGCATATGATGAGGAGGAAAACAGTGATGAAGAGGAGGGACTGGCCACGTCTTTGGGTTTTCTTAAAGTGGACACGGACAAAGGCAAGTCGCTG
Organism: Fusarium brevicatenulatum; assembly: GCA_013363135.1. Lineage (NCBI taxonomy): Eukaryota > Fungi > Ascomycota > Sordariomycetes > Hypocreales > Nectriaceae > Fusarium > Fusarium brevicatenulatum. The sequence goes on from JABEEJ010000654.1 coordinate 3,796, forward strand.
TATGTTGGCCAGGAACATTGGCATACCCTCCTTGCCGATATATCTGAGGTGAAAAACTACTTCACGTCTCACAAAAAGGAGTTAGAAACAAGTTATGAGCGAGTCAAATCTTCAAAGCCTATGGCTGCAAGAGAGGGGCCGACACTCCTGCTAGGAGCACTCCCAGCATCCGAGATCGAAATAAGAGCAGAGCTTCCCCCCAAGTCTGCTGTTTTGACGCTCTGCAGTCGATACTTCAACTCCATGGATAATGCTGTCAACATCATTCATGGACCAACATTTCAACAGCAGCTGAAAGACCACTGGCAAGATCCCAACAAGACACCCATTATGTGGCTTGGTATGCTCTACTCGGTTCTCTGCCTCGCAATGCTGAGTTACCATAAAGTGGGCGACGAACCTCCAGAGTGGAGAGGGCGAACCCTTGAGCTTGCAAACGAATACCGGTTACGCACGGTGCAATGCCTGATCAAGTCAGACTATACAAAACCTAACGAGTATACGGTTGAGACTATGATACTCTATGTATTCGGAGAATATTCGTCTCGATGGGATGCTGATCTAGGGTTGTGGTTAATCGTGTCTCTAATTGTTCGAATCGCGTATCGAATGGGTTACCACCGAGACGCAAAATGGTTCCCGTCGATTACACCATTTCAAGCGGTAAGCTGCACGCTGGTCTGCTGCCAATCTCGATTTGCTGATCATAATTAGGAAATGAGGCGGCGGACATGGGCTCTCGTACGAATGTCGGATGTTATCTTCTCACATCAGGTTTCTCTGCCCAGCATGATCTACGAAAATGATTGCGACACCCAACTGCCCAACAACATATTTGACGATGAGTTCAATCCCGGCGTCAAGGAGCTGCCGCCTTCTCGACCATCGACTGTCGCTACTCCCATCGCCTACATGATTGCCAAGTCAAGGTTATGTTTTGAGTTGGGAAACATCCTCCAGGCTACAGGGCAAGTTGGCAAGCATGTGCCTTACGACGAGATTATTCGCTTTGATGCCAAACTACGACAGATCATGCAAGAATTGCCGCCGCATTTGAAGTTAACGACATTAGAAGGATCCCATGATCCAGTGACTCTGATCATTGCCAGGTTCAATGTCGATATTCTATACCAGAAGATTCTATGCTTACTTCACCGAAAATACCTTCCCAGGGCGAGGCAGAGTGCAAGATATGCACACTCTCGGAGGGCTGCAATCGAAGCATCATTGACCGCGCTCGATCATCTGGCAGTATTGTACCGAGAATCACAATCCAACGGAAGGCTGCGCTCAGTCAGCTGGTTTGTGAAGTCGATTGCTACCAAAGACTTTACGTTGCCTGCAATGCTGGTCATTCTTGATCTCCATTTTGACAACATTGCGGCGCAGTCTTCAGTTCCCCAAGACGATGAGGGTGCTTCAACTTGGAACGATGACCAACGATCTAAAATGATTGGCAGTTTAGAAACAGCGAGAGAGATTTGGAACACACTTGCAGATACCTCAATGGAAGCATTCAAGGCGGCCAAGGTCATTGATATCATGCTAGATAAGATCAAGGACCCTGCCTCGATCGGTTCAGAAATGCCGGGCGTTCCATCGCCAATGCCAGGCCTGACGCAAGGTGTTGGGACTGATGTTTCGCCGGCTATGGCGCCGGGTTTCGTCTCACCAAGCAGCTTACCGGATTTCAATGCGACTGCCAACCCCTTTTCAACGCCTAACCCGGCCGCCTTTATGGGTATGGACTTTGGCATGCCTGGGCCTGAAGGACTTGATTTTCAAACCGATGGCTTCGCTGGGGCCGGTCCGGCTTCTCCTTTCTCCTCCATGTTCAGCAACCTGGGAGCCAACACTAACGCGGGGATGGATATGGGCGCGAACTTTGACTGGGTAAGAGGTGTTTCCATTAAAGAGATCGCTTGTAACCGTTTCTAACTTGGAGTAGAATGCCTTTGAAAACTATACGCAGATGGCCAACTGGGGAGCAGACCAGAGTTTTCAGATATACGGCGCTGGAGGAGACCAGTCATCCCCGGGACAGACCTCTTCGTTGGGTGGTCGTAGTGGAAGCACGTCGCAAGCGCCAGGACAAGGAGGTGGCAGAGATGCCAATATGCAATGACGCTGCAGCAATATCAGATATAATAGTTGATGATATGATGGGCAACAAATGAAATGTAAAATCAAGCAACTCTACTTAATCAAATACCCCGGTGATGGGGCCCAAAATTGGATTCTTCGAGTCTCACAAATACCTAACTATTTCCATGCTTATGTCATGATAAAAAATGGGCCGCCTCGACCGACACTGTTATCGATAAGTTCAGAATTGGAACTTTTGGTTCCTGCTCCCTTCTCTACCTCCCAAGTACTACTAGGTAATAAATCTAGGTATCGCTCCCCAATTCAAGACAACCCCGTGAATTTACTTCACGCCGCATTACGAGCAACGTTTGGTTTGTACAGAAACAGAGACGAAGCTTGAGCGTCCGATCCTTATTGCTTACACCTAAATTGCAACGCGATTTCTTTCCCCATTGCTCCTTACCATTCACGCAGACAAGTGTTGACCATCATTTTCACTCTGCATGCTTGATGACCCATCAAGCTAGTTGTTTCTTTCTGTGCCTCCCGTTCTTATTCATCGCCGCTATTCAGTAGCGCGTCAGATGAGGGATGGTTACATCAGAGAATCAAGGGCCCGGCGCCTCCCCGGGAGCATCAACAGCCAGTGGTAGAAGCGAGGCCGACGTGCACATGGCTGATGATCTGGATTATGAACCCTCAGAAACCTCTAGCCATGACCCTGCAGCGGCTCTGCTCGATACCATCTCCCAGCCCTCGAAAAAAAGGCGCCAGTCAATGGATTGCGAGGCTGTTGAGCAAACTAAGAAAGTTAAGCTTGATAAAGCACATCTTCCAGGCCCAGCGGCTCAGAGTCTTGTGAAAGATCGAGCCAGGCAGCTTCCAGAACAGATATGGCAACATATCTTCACTCTTGTACCACCCAGTGACCTGGGTCGTTTGTTGACTGTCAACAAACTATTCCATGCCTTTCTTAGCCCCCTTTCCACTCATCCCCAAGTATGTTATAATGATGTATCGTCACCCTTTCCTTTACTGAAGCCAGATGCAATCTGGCAAGCTTCAAGAAGATTGTATTGGCCACGTATGCCTGCGCCCCTAAAAGGGAAATCGGAGATTCAGATGTGGCGTCTTGTTTGTTCTGTGTCTTGTCAACTCTGTGGTTTGCAGAGCCAGAAAAAGCTACCATCTTCGAACAACGAAGCTTGGTGTCGTGGTCCAGGTCCAAGTGACGCCTGTCCCATTTTCCCCTTTTGTGTCTTCGCTTGCGGAAATTGCCTGAAGAAAAAGGGCATCAAGGTAGGCGTTGCCAGGACTCTCCCCGGATGCAATTCTAACGTCAGCAATAGGAACTAGAACTTCTCTTGTCTTCTTCATTTCCATCTGTTCTGCTCCCAGCTCTTCCTCCAGTACTTGTGGATGCCGATATGCATGTTATACATCCCCGTGCCATACAAGCGGGGACTGTGCCGCCACATATTCATGTTACGAAACTCTTCTGGTCGGAGCATGTTGAACAAATCAAGCTGGAATTCGAAAATGTCAAGGCACTTGGATCTGCTGCTGCCGAAGAGTGGATAAAGGGTCTAGAGATCCGAGGAAAGCAGGCTCTAGCTGATGCCTCTCGCTGGGAAAAATGGGCTAGTACAGGTGGGATGGCTCAGTTTCAAGCACCAAAGACTGCTGCCAAAGCAGAAGCTCCATTTTCATTTACGCCTATGGCTCTTTCAGCACCCGTCGGTAAGGCTTCATCAGATCCCGCTCAATCAATAGGCGAGCATTATCGCCAAGCACCTGTTGCAGATGACGGCCGTGGATCAATAGTGCCATTGGAGGCTAATCTCCGTCCCTTACGCACTTCAGTTCAGCAAAAACGGACGAAGGAGGAGGCAGCTCACCTTAAGGCTCAAAGGCGGACCGACATTGAAAATCGAGCCATGCTACTTAATCCTCCGTTGACTGCAAATGTTCTGGCTCATATTCCATCCTTTCAGGCAGCACTCCAAATCATCACGCCGCTTGATGATCACGCATGGGAACTCTTGAAGCCCCGTCTTCTCGCTCAGAGGGTAGAGGCGGAGCTGCGAGAGAAGCAAAGTTATAGCAACCCCCAAACACTTGAAGACAAGCTTCCAACAATGGAGACTGATGAAAAGCCCGCTAGGGAACCAAGAGAAGTTACAGACCAGGAATGGGATGATATCCAGGGGCCTGTTCGAGCGCGCATATCGGAATATGCAGACGAAATCATCGAAGGATGGAACAACGGCGCCAAGGTTAAGAGAAAGAACTGTCCGCAATATGCCGCAGATGTGCTGCTATACGTTCGTAAGAGGTTCTATGCCGAAGTCACAAAGGACACAGCTGCCACAATCGCGGCAGGGAAGAAGCCGATTGTCGAGCCCCCCGAGGGGCCCTGGACTCAACGGTTGACATTGGAGAACATGAAGTGGGTCTTTGATGTCAAAATCAAACCACGCACTGAACCTATGCGCAAGGAGTTGTTTCTTTGTAACAGCTGCCTCGGTGTGAATGGAGTCTTGAAATTCTTTGGATTCGAGGGTGTACTTCAACACTATGCAGCCAAGCACACAGTTGCTCTCAGTCTGGGAAATATTGTCGTACACTGGAGAGCGGAGTGGCCAGAAGTGCCTCCTTTTAGTCCTGACCCTCTTGCCAAAGAGAAAGCCTATCAAGACAACGAGCCACGGAGCGCACTCGCGTCAAATGCGCCAATTCAACAAAGCTATTCTGCCTTTCAACCTGATACACCAGGAGGATATCCTCTCCCTGTTTACGGCGCAGAAGCGCCGCAATTCTCGTTCTACAGTTCCAGGCCTCCAATCCTTCCTATATCTGCATATGGGCAAAGTTCAGCCCATACCTACGGTCCATCTTACTCAACAACAACATATTACGACCCTGCAACCTATTCTTCATACCCAGGACCATTCTCTTCAGGGATGGCACATATCTCTCAAAGACAATTGAACAGCTACACAAGACCTCCAGTTCCTAACCCTTCCGACGGTGGATCATATCCCAACTACTACGATAGCAATAGCATGGCCTCAGTCAACAGCACTCGTCAACACCAACACGAAAAATTCGTCAGGGGCACGCAATCTGTCTGGTCAAAGGTTGGGCATCATAAGAAGATCCCACCTGCCGTCAGGGCTTACGTCGCCATTTACCATGCTAACAAACTGTTCGAGGAGTCTGAGAGCGAGAGCCTACCGTTGTCGCTGTTCATTGAAGCTACATCAGAAAATAAGAAATTACGCAGTCTGAGGGCTCTCAATGGAGTTTCTTGCAAGGTGTGCAACGACGGCAACATCTTCCACGTACCTCAACTCGCCAGACATTTCGAAATAGAGCATGTCGATAAGCCCCGGAGTCAAGGACGAGCACATATGGATTGGCGAACAGAAATGATAAAAATGCCTGAAAATGAACGAATGGCTGGACTGGAAATCAAGACTCGGGGAGACTCTGTCTTGTACACTCTTGTCAAGGAGGCTCTTCCCTGGGCATTCGAACAAGCCTTCATAAACAAATATGCTTCGAAGCCCGTGCAAACAACATCCAATAACACTCCACCTCCGCAAATGTCAGAGCAGGCGCCAGCTCAGATCTTCACGGCTGTGCCAAACAATCAGTCAAGGGAAGAACGCCAGCAAAGCGATGTCGGGCATGTGATAGAACAAGCACAGCAGTCAGGTTATGCGGATCTGGGAAGTCAGTCCCTGGCATCAAGTCGACTGGATCTGCGCTTTTCTTCACATATCGAGTCTGAGTCAGACATACCACATCTTCGTCCTGCAAGCGAGGTTTATGGTCGAAAGATGGTCGGGGCTAGAAAGAAACAGGGGAAGCCTGCATCCCAAGCCGCCGATAGTGCTTCAACGTTTGGCAACTACTCACCACCATACTTCGAAAAGCCTCAAGATTCACGTAGCCAAAGCAACAAGGTTGACGCTCGAGTTGAGACTGGGCAGGAAGTCATCACCTATCATGTTTCATATCCCACAGGGCCGCAGAACAAGGCTCATTGGCGCGAAGAAAAATCATCCGATTACCGTGACGTCCGAGAACAGCGTTATTCAGGCCCAGAACCAGCTAGTCCTCGTAACAGAAGCGCCTCGGTTGGCGACCGGCCTCAAGACCATCCTCCGCTAGTGGCCATCTCGACCGCTGCAGCACCTAGCTACGCGGAGGTCGAAAGAGGAGGGCGTGAAGAACTTCATGTGGCCCATAACGCCCATATGGTTGAGGAGGAGGAGGTCATATACGTTGATGAATCCGGACGGGAGATTGGAAGAGGTCTCAGAGCCCGAAGTACCCTTCCACAGGAATCCAGATATGGCCCCAACACTGAAAGGTTTGGCGAACATGCCCGACCTTCACCCTCATGGTCTAACAACCATAGCCAATTCTATCATGGAGAACCTATCCCGTGGTCTCAATATGCAACACAAGAGCGCCACTTCGATTCTCCATCTGGTTCCAATCATTTCTATCATAATCGTCACAGTGCTCGTCCTCCACTAGAGCTTTCAGGCGCATACGAAGTCGTTGAGACTCATCATCCGGACGGCGACTACTTCATCAGGCGCCCTGTACGGCAGGCTGGTAGGTCATACCATGCCTATGAGACTAGACAGCCACGACCAGAGCAGAGCGTGTTCCCTCAACGAGAGATAGCTCAAGACACTTCGGGTTACAACTTGAGTTATGAGGCAAATCCTCCTATTCAGAGTCGACCTACTCTTATGACTAATTATAACAACTCACAATATCCGTCTTATGTAGCAAGGGGGACACCAGCGGACCATGGGAGCCAGCGATGATTTACTCAATGTACTTCAGTGCCGTAATGGAGGAAATGGCACCAACTAATTAGTGCCGGTTCGTGCATACATATCTATATATGCAAGCTGCAACATCATGTGTATAATGTCATTCTTCATTTAAAGTCAGTCCCTTCCTCAAGCAGTTCAGAGAACGTATTCATCGTTTGATAGATATTATAAAAGTAGTACATTGTGTGTATTCTGCTAGGACGACGAGCCGAGTTTGGTTTGCCTTTTTTTACATACATCCATCCATCCATACATACAAGCCCTCCTCTTGTATTCCGATCCGTCTTCTCGTTAGAGCCATTATCAGGAACTAAAGCTGGGTCTGGCCGCAATTCCAATGCCAGTTGGTGATGTACAAGATAAGAGGGGAAACGATGATAATGAAAAGAACAAAATTACAACACTCTTTTCTTCTCTCGTTTCTCTCCTTCATTCTGCTTCTCAGGCTGTGCTCCTCAATGGAGCAGAGCAGTCAAGATTGGTTCATGAGCCCGAGCCCTTGACCAAAAGCGATCGACATTGTTTGGTGTTTCCAAGTCATGTTCCGCCTTTCTCCTTCGAGTCTATCCTTCCATCCGTATATGGCTGTTACTGGTCTTCTTATCTTCATTATCTTCAGGTTGAACGGGACGCTGTCGCATGGTGGCCATTTGCCAGAAACCCATAGATCAAAATCAGTGCTGAATCTACAACACCTCACCAATGATCTTAGCGGCCTCACGGTAGGTTTGAAGCAGGCGCTCGCACTTCTCACGCTCCTTCTTGACGCCATCATCCTCGTAAAGGAGCTCCTCAAAGAGAGATTCCTTGTAGAGCTCGCTAACGAGGCGATTCTGAACGACGTCCTTACAGTGGTTAACGAGGAGGTGCATAACAGCTTTAGGGACCTGGTCGGCAATGGACTCGCGAACAATGTTGAAGTAGGAAGAGATAAGAGCTCGGATAAGCTCCGTCTCCATGGCCTCGCGATCTGTCATAGCTGGCTCCGCGGATTCACCCTGGTGGTGGGGGTTAGTTTCGTGTGAGAAGAGGAGACCGGGCACCTGTAAATCCTCGGAACTTACCATTTGGGATGCCAAGCCGTAGTTCTTCCCTGTTCTATCGTACAAGTCATCCTCGGGGGCCATTGTTGTCGCTGTAGATGGCCGGGCAAACTCCCTCTCCCGGCGCACAATAGGGAAGCTAGTCTCCGAGTTTTGGCTGATGTGTCGTCCGTTAGGCATATTGGGCATGGCGCCAGGGCTTGGAAGGGGACCGCCAATGGTCTGGCCATCCTTGCCGAAAAAGTAGTTCAAGAAGGAATCTCGGGCACCTCCGAGTCCCTGTTGGTTGAGTCGAGCAGGTGAAGCTGAACGAAGAGTGCCATTTAAATGCGTCGCGTTCATAGTGGCAGCAAGGCTGGAGGTTCCGTTCTCTCGGACTGAAAGAGAAGGCGATATGCTTCGAGGAGGCTTCGTGGCCTTGGTTCTTCCTGACTTGGTCTTTTCAGGCTTATCAGAAGGGCCACTGACACCGTCCTCATTTTCAGGGCCATCACCGTCAGCCTCAAGCTCCTGCAGACGCCGCTTTTCTCGGCGCTCGCGCTCCTCCTGGATCAGCCTTTTCCTTTCTCGCTCCTGCTTTGCACTGACTACGTTACTCATGGCGGCAGCTGCGCCGAGGAAGTTCGGGTGATTAGTATTGATATAGGCGCGCTGGATAGAGATGAGTGATTCGACATATGACGAAGCAGGACCAAGACGCTCACGGAGCAAGTCTGAGACCGTCTCGATGAGCTTGGCCTGGAGTCTGGGGTATCGTGAAAGCTCAGTGGAGCCACAAGTGTGGCAAATCTTGATCAGCTCTTCGTACACAAGTTCAACACAACGTTGACTAGGAATTTCCAGAAGCTTGATCTGGGGCTTGACCAGAAGATCGAAAGCCATTTCCGGCACAAAAAGACTGGGTCGGGGTCCAGTGGAGTTTCGAATAGCGGTCCGGATATCAAGGGCGGAGAGGTTAGATGTAGGGTCGATGGTGTCAAGTGCGCTGCCGAAGACAGAATTGAAAATGTAGTAAATACGAGCGCCGCCACATAACTCCTTGGTGGAAATCTCGGTCGAAGTACCGTCAATGGAAGAAATGAAAGAGTTGGCGAAGCGCGTCATTTGCTGAAGGATGAGAGAGCCACGGTGCTCCTTTCCACTGAAATGCATGTCACCATAACTGGCCAACTCCTGTTGCGTCTGCCCCATAAGAGTGTTGAGTCGGGCTTTGATGTCGGGCAAACGCTCACGGATATGACCCATCAGCGTAGTGTTGAGGGTCTTAGCCAGGTAGTGAGTGCCACAGCGAATGGAGATGTTACGATAGGCAGGATGGTGCTTGAAAAAGTCGGCCTCCGCCTGGAGAGCATCCTCCATAGGCTTGTTTCCTTGAATATCCTGCTGCGATCGATTGACCACGCCGATGAAGCCAAGCTTTAGAGGATAGACGCGGCCTGAAAGAATATCTAGAGCGTTTGTGCCATGATCCATGAGGTCGACCTTTGTCAAGACACCAATAGTCCTTCGGCCAAGGGGGTCAACATGGCGGGCGAGTTTAAGGGCTTCCGAGTTAACGATGTCGACGTTGGCGGGAGACACGGCGAGGATAATACTGTTAGGCTTGGCAATATATTCTGAAATGAGGTTTCGAGTCTGCTTCTCAATATCGGTAGGCTGGTCGCCAATTGGGACCTATGGATTGGTTATGATCAGTGATGTCCAGGGGTTAAACGAAACTAAGGATTATGGAAATGGAAAGAAAAGGATCCTCACCTTGGTCAGTCCCGGCAGATCCACCAGAGTCAAGTTAAGGACATGAGGAGAGTAGATCTTGAGGTTGATAGGTTGTCGGTTGATACCCTTGTTGTTGCCGGCTACTCGGGATGTCTCGTTCTCAATCTCGCGCTTTACATCGCCAAAATCGTTGAACCTCCGGTTGGGGATGTGGTGGAACTCTGCCCACTCGGAACGGCGAGCAGCACCCGGGGATCGATAAGGATCGCTTGCAGGGTCGGGAGCGTTTTCATCTTCGGTGACGTTGATGAGCTGAAGGATCAGGGGACGACGAGTGCAGATGCCGGCTCCGCGCGGTAGAAAATCTCGGCCGACGATATTCTCAAGGACAGAAGATTTGCCTGCAGATTGGGAACCGACAACAACCTAGGCAACGGTCAGTCAGTGCTAGAGTAGCCAATTCAGGTAGCAAAACCCGCATACAATCTGAGGGAGATCCAAAGAGTCACTGCCAATGGTATTGAAAACCAAGTCTTGCAGCTTGTTGACTGTGGTGAGCAGATCCTCGCCAAGAGCAGCCATGATGATAAGAGTCCGATTTTGTGACGAGCGAGTTTGAGATATACCGATGACAGAAATAACTGGTGGACTGGACAGGACAGTAGAGTCAAGTGAAGCGTCCGTCACGAAACCCAAGACAGACACAAGGACACGGAGGATGTTCCGAATAATGCGCGCGTTGTCGCTAAATTCAAAATACGTCGTCAGTTCCGGGAGTTCATGCGGTTCGGTCTGGGAGGCTCAGGCTCAGGCTGAGGGTGGCTAGGTTTGCTTTGCTTTGCTTTGCTTCGCTTTGCGCAGTGGAGTCGAGAGCACTTTCGGGGTGATTCACGTGTATTTGCATAATGTTCAACCACCCCCAGGCCAAGGTAATGTACTTGTAGTAGGTATGGATACCTACTAGGTTAGTAGGTACCTTAGTAGGTAGCACCTATTTTTTAGGCCTTGCAATGCCTAGCTCGGAGGTTTCTCGGCTGTGAGGTGCCTCCCGTAGGACCTCTATAGGTAAGGTACCATACGTACTGACCGCTTTCACACCCACCGACCTTAGTGTACCTGGTAGCTACTAGCTACTAAGGTAGGTAGGTACCTACTCCGGAGTTCCATCGTGTTGCAGTGCCCTTGCCACGTCACCAGCCACACCTGACAGGATGTTCTTATCCACCACTAGGTGCTTTAACGAGGTTCGCCACAAGGCCTGACTTTTCTACTGTGCTAGGTAAAGGAAACATGAAGATGGCAATAGATGCACTAGAAATCAGCCAGAAGACCAGTACAGACACGGAATCATGAGTACTTTCGGTAGCCCCGGCCCCTTGCCAACTACAAAGCCAACACCGTGAGTTTGACGTTTGACGTCGTCTACTGAGAACAATTAACTAAACAGTTGCGTCCTTCTGAGCAGACCACAGCGTGGAAGCTTCCCTCTGGATCATGATGGTGAGTGGGCTGTAGAAGCCGACACATTCAATGGAACAATTTTGACCAAAGTAACTGCAGGCGAGTGCAAGACTTATATGACAAAGTACCTTTCATGTATGAAAAAGGTGCGAGGTCTAAATGACGAAGAATGTCGCGACCTTGCAAAGGCGTATCTATCGTGCAGAATGGACAGGTGAGCGAGCTTATAATGCTTTGACTTATGACGCATACACGTAGTCAAATATCTCGGAACAAAGCGGGCTAATAGCGACGGGTATCTTAGAAACTTGATGGCCAGGGACGAATTCAAAAACCTTGGTTTCACAGAATCTCCACCTCCTTCAGCTGTAAAAGCGACGCTAGAGGGTGATAAGGGAACCAAGCATTGAAAGAAAAGACTGCCTACCTACCTAGGTGCCTAGTTAATACGTTTTCCCCAAAATACCTACCTGCCTAGGATGACAATTCGAGGAGTTGACTCTTGTGCACACTGCCTTATTATAGTTGGTTACTACCTTACCTAATGTAACGGCCTTGAGGTACTCCGTATAGAGACTCTAAGTCCTGACTAAAGATAGGTGACATTCGAGCAAATGAGAGCAATACACATCAAACCTCCAGTCCCCGCTTCAACTGCTGTATCATAAGAACCTAGCAGATGGCGGTGGACGATCATCCACCATAGAAATTTATAGGAACTGCCATATACTGACTCCCTGCACCTTACAACGCTTCCAACAACAAATATCAACGCAATTATAAGTTTTCGTATTCCTGTCTCATACTTAGACAGAGGCTTTTGTTGCTGGTGGTGATGCTCTGACGCAACCAAACCAGTAGTCCAACATCGCGTTGCCTGGTCAACCCCAGCCGGCTCGATTTGCGACCAGCATTAAAACTATCGACCACTAACTACTTCATACCAACCTACCTACCTACCTTAGTAGAGCTACCTTACCTTATCCTTCATCACTCTCTATACCTTGCCAAAAACCCTCCGTATTTGCCGTCTTGGCCACCTCCTTGACCCTTTCTCTACCCGACACAATATTCTTCCTCTATACCGCATAAATATCTTCCCTCATCTTCTGGCAAAGATGCCAGGCACAGCAAGGACGATGGAGCCGAAGCGCAAGGTGACTCCTCCGTCACCTTCGTACATGACAGACGAGCAGTTCGGTATGACACACGGAATTGAGTATGGCGATCAAAGTCCTGGCTAATTTCTCCCTCTGCTGAATAGCCTCCTACCTCGCAGGTCTTCGGTCAAACCGAGTCGCCAGGCCTGGAGGTGCTAGACCTCAACCAGCCGGTGCTCGTCCAGTTCCTAGCCGCTCGAGTTTGCACCGCCATAGTACGGGCCGATTCACGCCTGATCTTGCTTCTCCTGCTGAGAGCGCACCGCCTATTCTCGACCGTAAGGACTCCAAAAGTCCTAGCGTTGCTGGTGGCAGTCTTGCCTCTAGATACTCTACCATCAGCAGAAAAAGCCCAGATTACTATCCAACTTCAGCTACAAACCCTTTGAGGCCATCCGACGTTGTTCCCTCAGCCACATACATGGAACGAGGTCAAAGATGGATGGAGAAGGAAGAGGCAAGCTCATTGCGCGACGCAATGGAGGAGATGGACATAAGGAAGAGTACAAAATCGCCTGTTCAGGAGACTCCTGAGGATGATACTCGTCTATACAACGCTGCTCTCGATGAAGCTGCTGAGCTTGTCTGGCAACATCAACATGGCACGCCTTCTCCCCGTCCCGAAGGGCCCTACCGCTATAAGCCACATCTCAGAAAGAATAGCTACGCCCACGCTCGTACTGCTAGTGTTGGTGGTACGCGATCATGCTCAGGCAGTTCTTCGGATGGTGAAGGCGTCGAACGTGAAAGCCGACCTGAGTTAGAGCAGAGGCAGCCAAGCATACAGCCAGATCACAAAAACAAGACATACGGCAGTATTGATCGTTCAGGCAAGGCTCCAGAGCAGAGACGCCAGGGAAGTCTGAAAAGAAACATTAGCGGGGAAGTAGGGCGTCCCTTTTCTGGAGATCAGATTTGGGAAGAGCCTGAAGTCTCAACTTCTGATAATATGGGCTTTTCTGGTCGTGCATCACCCGAGAAGCTTGGCAACCGAGCTCAGGCGGCCACAAATCGAGTCCGCTTCGAACCACCCCGGGAAGAAGAAGAAAAGACCAAGCCCCTTGAGCGAGTTGAAATACACCGCAATCCTCCCACACGCTCTCGCAATCCTCTCTATACAAGAAACCTCTCCAACGACGGCTCCGTCTCTGTCGATGACAAGGTAGAGAGAAAGAACGGCATGGAAGTTCGGAGTCAAGACATTCGCGCGGCCACCAGCATGCGCTTGAAAGATCGCAGCCCAAACCTCCCGGAACCCACAGCCGTCAGTGACAGTCCGGGACGGCCCATTGTAAGCTTCGACGCCAACTGGAAAGCCCCGGACGAGTCCACTGATACCACCCCAGACCGGTCGCTTCCGGCAACCCCCAGCAGATCCTCGTCCTCCTTCGCCCAGCCGGAGAAACCCATGGCGGTACCTAGTATCGTTGTGGCGGAGGAAAGTTCGCCGATGCCCAGGGCGCCAACGGGAACGAAAATCCCGTCGATCTGCATAGACGAGACATCCCATAGCCCTAGAGGTTCCGTCCCTTCGATCAACGTCCCCGATATTACTATCAATGAGGCTCCGGGTAAGGGAGGCAGCATTCCTGCAATCATAACCCCTGACGACAAAAGGAATTCAACCTCCCGTCCGCTACCTGATCCCAATGCCAGGGGGGCACCCCGTTCTGCTCAAAAGCCTCGTGGCCATTGGTCGCCAGCCCCTGGCAGCAATAGGCGAGCTGTCACGATTTGCCATGAATGTGGCATGCCCATTGAAGGGCGTTTTGTAGCCCTAGCGGGAAGCAATGAACGATTCCATCCGCAGTGTTTCAGCTGCTATACTTGTGGTACTAACCTACAGGCGATGGAAATTAGCCATGAGCCTGATCATCTTCGTCAGGAGCGGCTTGATCGCATCAGACGTCGCGCGGCTGGTGAGATACTCGAAGAGGAGCCGGGCAAGACCATGGCCGAAGACGGAGATGAGCGTCTGCGATTCTTTTGTCACCTCGATTGGCATGAGCTGTTTGCGCCGCGTTGCAAGCACTGCCAGACCCCTATTCTCGGCGAACACATAGTAGCTCTTGGAGCTCACTGGCACTATGGACACTTCTTCTGTGCCGAATGTGGTGACCCATTCGAACACGGCATGACACATATCGAGAAGGATGGTTATGCGTGGTGCATCAACTGCCAGACGAAGCGCACCGAACGACGAGCTCCGAAGTGCAGGAAATGCCGTACAGCTGTCATCGGACAGTATATCCAAGCGCTAGGCGGAGAGTGGCATGAGCATTGCTTCCGATGCGCCGAGTGTCAGGGCGGTTTCGACGATGGCCAAATCTTCACTAAGCATGTGCCCGAAGGCACTATCGTGCTCTGTACTGGATGCCGAGCTATGGAACTCAAAGCGTAATGATGATGATGTGTGTGATTTCGGCGTGCGTGTTTTGATTTTTGCATGCGTTTCTTTCGTGGTTGGTCTGTTTCCCTTCAGGTTTGCCCGTCAGCATATGATTTGTTTTGTGCTTCTGATTTGGTCTTCATGAGTCTTTCCAGGGGCGCGGCGCACTCAGCGCTCGACTTGATCATGTAGATTGGCTCATTGGAACATCTTGGCCATAAGGCAGGATAGACACGGCGCGAACTGTGAGTCCGTGATTTCAACTTTAAATGACCAACACAAACTTCGGTTCCGTCTACTTCATACATATCAAGTTATCTCCCCCATGTCTATGTGACCCTGACACATTGTTGTTTGATAAACGTTATCTTAAAGAGCAAGATTGGGCGGGCTTATTCTCTATGAGGCCAACCCACACAGCTCGTTTGTACCACTGCTGTGGAAGATATGAGAAAACCACACAGTTTACCACACGAGTCACAACGGGAATAGAAAGACATTGTGTTGATTGGGTAGTGTTTTGTCTGTCGTAAATCATTTGTCGACTTATGGTTTCAGTCTTCCTCTCGTCTGATGTACGCAAAGCCAAAAGTACAACCAGGTTCAATCGAAATCCAGTTCAAGAATATCATTCTTGTGTGTTCGCCTCTCTTGAGATCTTCCTCCTGGTAATTGTTCCTCGGAGTTCCCCCTCTCTATTACTGTGCAGATCCGCCAACCTGCTCCTGGTGGACCTCGAGGGTATCGCCATCCTGCATCTCGAGCTATGGGTTGTAACTTGTCAGCATGTGTGATCTCTCCGGAGAGTTTTCAGTAGGGCACAATTTGAAGCTGGATATAAAACATCCGTGCCTACTGTAGGAAAGCGAAAACGTACCGCATCGGGTGTATCAGTGGGTTGAACTCGCGTGCCGTCGAAAAGAAATCGCACAGAGCTGGTCGCCTTTCCCTGGCGCTCGCAAAAGGCGCCCATAAGCTTCTCCAGCTTTGTAGTACGCTTGATCTTGAAGAAGACCTCGTTGTTGTTGTCGGTGACCTTGATGTTGAGGTGCTCGGAGTTGGCGGGTGCCTGCTCACCAGGAGTCCCGTTTTCGTTCTCGTTGGACATTTTGAATTGGTCTAGATGGAAGCTACCTATGCACTTAATACGAAACGGGGTCAGCGCGTGGCTCGAGGTGAAGTGCAGGAGTGAAAGTGTGGCGAGATATCGCAATAATCATAGTGTTACCTTAGCACGATGGTCGTTGATGGCAAGTTTGGCAAGTGGGGGTGATGATCGCGTTATGCGCGTTTGGCCGGCAAGAGATACGAAGCAGAGCGGCGAGCTACGAGCGTGTTAAAGAAGAGGTTGAGATCGGGCGGCGAGGATGTGTGTGCGAGGAAAAAAGGTTTGAAGAGATCTGTTGTCGGTGGGAGGTATAAAAGACTATGGTGGGTGATGAGCCTACTAAGATAGACGGATTAGAAGGCAATCAGCCTTAAACTTACCTGCTAGGTAATAAGGTCAGTTGCCTCTCGCGCTTCGTTCAGCAGCACTCAGTTGAACGTCAAGTGGGCGAAAGAGCCGGGCCAACTCCAACCGTGAAAGTGGGGCCGCGAGATGAACCACTGTTTTTGATTGGTTATATGCAGGTTGATCGATCCCTTCTGCTCCTCTTACCCTATACCCAAGGTGCTGTGTTAATTAGTTACTAAAAGCTTAATATACTGATTATATACTTATTTAATTACTAAAGAGTTATATAAAGTATTAAGCTAGATAATTATAGTAATGCCTATATATAGTATAAAGAAATATATTTCCCTTATATATATAGATAGGTATTAAGGTAAGTAGTATAGCTAAAAGCATGACATCAGTCTTGTCTAACTGATCCACATCCACATCTCTCCTTCCTCTACTATAACATAATGTCTATCTATCATTGTCGCACACAAGGCAAGACATCTGCGCAAACATTCATATTATCACAGTTGATATGCCTGTTTGATATTTGCCAGGGATATTATACTACGCAAAACCACCACACTGCAAGTTGTTATATTATATACGACCATGGTTTGTCTCGCGATAACGACAGAGTAAAACGCGCGGGAGAAGCTAATGGATAACCATAGGCCCCGAAAGATGATGTTGAGGCTAAGCCTGCCTGTCACCCACGTGCAGTAAGTTCCAAAGTTAATGATATTAGAGTGACCGTTGTGATCTGACACATGTGCAGTGTGCAATCCAAAGTATTCCCCCTGAGACACAAGGATACAAGATGGAGACGAAATACTGACCCAAATACAACAAGATTGTCTTACCAGCAATGGATACAACGAGGCCAAGTGCCAAACTGCAATCAAGCGACTTTACGAGTGCTGTGAAGCATTTTACGAACGCTACGGCGAAGATGCGTCTACTGTGAGCTGCCCGAAGCCCAATCTTCTCAAGCTCAAGATGAAGCAACTCCGGGAGGAATCTAAATGATATGTAACGCTCGTCTTTGGGGTGTCCGCCGGTTTGGGAAACGCTGGCAACTTGAATGATGAGCGCCGAATCTCTTCTAGGCGATCGTTGAGCACGCAAGAGGCCTCATGGACCTGAACAAGCATTGAAGGCCTGTTCCGAGACTCTAATACGAATGCCGATGACATTATGATAGAGAAGAAGAAAAGAAAATTAAATTTGCTGTTTGGTGGAGACGTAGTTGAGCTAGAACAGTGCCGAGTGCGAGTAATATTCCGAGATACACTGTACAATACGCGCGCGTGCAATCGCGGCTGTTTTCATTTTAGCGCAAAAGTCCGAGCTTGCTCAAAACTTAAAAGGCAGGTTTATTACGGAGTACACAGGCATGGTTTCACTACCAACCTATCCAATGAGAAGCACTAACGAAAGGAAAGTACGTACCGCCTAGAGCTCCAACCCGCGCGCCAGTGCAGTAGCAACCAAAACAATTCTTTGATTCTTCTACCTGAGTACCTGTATCAAACCTACCTTACCTACACAAGCGTCCTCGGCAAACTTCAATGACATAGCCCTTCCTTAATACTCACAAAAGCGATACCCGCGACAAGATACCCATCTCCATCCTGGGCATGCCTACGGTTTTAATCGATCTTTACGTTTGACCCGCCGGCCGAAACCTGCCGAAAAGGGTTGTTTGCTTCTTCGCGCTGTGTACCAAACCATACACTCGACTTGACAATCCCCAAGACAGACCAACCTGAGTCACTGAAATGGCACCTGTCGAGGCAGAGAAATTTCTATCTTATGAAGCCGGGCCCGAGGTCGAAGAGTTCGCCAACGCGCTCGACGACTGTCTCTCTCCTCCCCTCTCAAACGAAGAACGACGAGAACGAATACTAGACCTACCTAGAAAATACTACGAGAATGCCCTTCGACGCCTAGCACAGGTTCGACCGCGTATGATGCGCAACGGTCAAGACGATGTCGATATGGATGCAGACGATGATGTTGCTAATAGCAACCCTGCCTCAGCAGAGCTTGTCAAACGTCTCGAGAGGGAAGCGCAGACATGGGATCTATTGCGCAGGCTTCTTCCACTGAGATATGCTAGTTCTGGTGACGGGCAGAGCGCTTCCAGAGCGGAACAGAGCTCCGTGGATTCAGGAGACTTGTTCAAGAGTTTCCTTGCTAGTGATTCATCGGCCCGCGAACGACATGCAGTCATACAATGGCTCCAGAGCAATGCTTCTTCGGGACCGGATATCAACGAGCTTGCGCATGAACTCCAGCAAAATGCCGACCGTGGAGATATCATCGCTCACGGCTGGCTTCACACTCGCTCTTCAATCAAGCTTCGGAAGAGCGTAACAGCCTGGCCCCATCTACTGGATCGCCAGTCACCAGCTATTGCGACCTCATTTCACACCTCAGATGGCTCCCCCCTGGTGACACAGCTGGACCCAGACGCTGCGACTCGCCAGGGACGAAAACTTGAACCGCAAGATGAGTATTTCGAGCGTGCCATTTGGTTGGGTTGTTGGGAACATCTTCGCCGAGGATCAAGCTTGGACACTATCCGTGAATGGTGCCAAGAACGAACCGAAATGTGGCGGGCTATCTCGACCTCTGCGATACTTCTTTCAGCCGACGACAGCCAGGAAGTGACCGACACTAAACCAGCATCACTCGCTCTGTGGCGACGAATGTGCTTCAGCTTGTCTCGATCTGGTGGCTGTGATGACTATGAGCGTGCGGTATATGGTGTCCTATCAGGAGACATCCCGAGCGTCGAGAAAGTTGCCCTGAACTGGGATGATTTTCTTTTCGCGAACTACAATGCATTGCTACGCACACAGCTTGACAACTACATACTTGGACAATGCCCAGCCGACGTTGCTTCAAACCTCATACAATCCTTTCCTTCATTTGACGCTATTCAATTTCACGGGGAGCCAAGTACAGTTGACATGCGTCTAATCCGAGCTCTTGAAGCCAACCCCCAGATCAAAGACGAAGCGAACGAACCCAATAAGGCGTTGCAGGCATCATTGATTTCCAAGGAAATTGGTCAATATCTTTATCAGCAGGGCTTGATCATTTCTTCTGACGCAAATCACAACGAGTCAGCACTGTACAGATCAAAGCCTAGTAAGCTCGAGGTAAACAAGGAGAGGTTCTTTCAGTCTACGCAGCACTATGGTCTGCGCATCGTCGCACATATCTACGTCCTCATCAACCTCTTGGAGAAGCTGAACTCGAAGGACGATTCTCTAGCCCCTGCCTTTTCTCCTCCCGAAATGAGACGTTCCCAACAGAATCTCATTGCCGGATACGCGAATTATCTTCGCCTTGCCGAGTTTCATGAATTAATACCTCTTTACTGTTCGATTTTGGAACCCCCTCGGTCATATGAGGTGCTTAGCTACAACCTCATTCCCGAAAATGAGGCGAGCCGACGTTTACTACAGTTGAGACTTATCAGGAAAGCTGGCATCGACGTGCTGGAGTTTGTCAAGACTCAGGCATGGCTTTTGTTCGATGATTTGGGTCCGGCGCAGCATGGATGTCCTGCCAAGGAAGGATTTAGCATCATTGAGCCTGGCCCACCTACTTCACGCAGTGGTCGCCCTGTGAGGCCCGATTTCTTTGGCGATGATGAAAGATTCGTTGATCAGGCACATGAGAACCTCATCCGATCACTAGAGTGGCTGGTACTAGTGCAAGAAACATGGCCCAATGTGTTGTCTATGGGGACTAAGATCTACAAATTCTTTTTGCGTGAGTTATTTTGTTATAAGCAATGTTCGAGAACTGACAACGCCGTAGGCAATATGCACCTCAGCGCTGCTCGTCAGCTGATGAAGCGAGTTCCATTCTCAGAGGTCCTTCATGCAGCTACGGAAGAAAATGCCGATGAGATGGAGTTATACGAAGACATTCCCGAGTTCTGGGCGAGGCAACTTGATCGGAGAGGTATTCGGGACGTGACACCACAACAAGCACTTTCAGATGCCCGAAATTTTCGTGAACTGGAGAATCTAGTGCGAGCCCTGGATAGCTTGGAGACGGTCGCGTCACTAGCCGAGCTTACAAATGAGTACGCCGACCGAAATAGAAAACGCTGGAGCATGATATTAACGAGAGACAGGGACCAAAAGAAAAACCGGGAGTTCTGGAATGCTATTGGTGACGAAGTCAAGAACACAAAAGAAAACATGCAGCCTCTTCTCAAGAACTGGCTCCTGGTGGGCATTGAGGGTAAGTGAGCCCATATCATCAGGCCATATCCCAGTACTGACACGCACATTAGAAGGTGATCAAGAACTACGAGATCTTCGTCAAGCCTATCTCCCTGAAACAGTTCTAGCATATGTTGGCACGCTGCACTTTGCTGGAACTGGCTTGTCTCGAGACAACCTCCTGGAGTGCATGGAGCTTGCTTCCATCATTGCAGAGCGCGATTCGGATCTGTCGGTTGCATTCTTAGAAGCTGGAAGAATGAAGGAGCTGGTGGAGGTCTTTGCTGCCAGCAGCAAGGCATTGGCCATCAGCACTGGTGAAAAGAGAACGGCGAGCACTGGCAGCAAGAAGCTGCGAGAGATGGGTTGGTCCCGGGATCTGTGGTCTGTCAGACCATAAAATGTTTCCTTCCATTCTGTCATCCCTCGCATCTGTTGACTGATTGTCGAGTTGTTGTTTCGTTACCTGAGCGTCGACTCCAGCAAGTACCCAAAGATCTGTCATTCTCAGTTGGTGAAGACGGGCATGGATTGTAAAATATTAGGGGTGTTGGTCGGAATCACTACATAATAGGAATTGAGTCAATGAAGAAACGTTCTGGATCTCAATAAGTTAATCGAGGTAATGAGAGCAGGAAACTCAGATGATAAGACGACGTATTTGGCTTACAATATTCCACTTTCTTTACTCCGTAGAGTTCTGTTTATTCCAAGATTCATAATACCCGAAACGTTGGGGGGCGGACTAGTCCTATGACACAATCTGTCAGAAGCTCCCCCACTTTAGACCTGCATCTTCCAACTCTAACTCAACGTCAATGGAAGTTTACATATCTTACCTACTCAAGGTAACTCTCCATCGCATCTACTCCTAACTACGGTACTTCCCAATAGCAAAGAGTGCAGCGGAGTGACAACTGCCAGTGGCAAGCTTCGCAGCTGATATGCAGGGCGCGACTCCTCCTGTTCTCCCCCCCAAGCCTGGCAGCCATGAAACGAGTCGCATTGCGACGCCGACCTCATCAGGCGTACCTCCACCACCCGAAGGCCGCATACCTTCCAACACTATAACCAACGCGCCAGCATCAATTCCCGACCCAGGCGAGCAATGGCTCCCTCAGATTCTACAGGACAAGTCGTATGTGATACCCCAACCGCAAGAGTGCACTTTCTAAATTCTGTGGCAAGAAAACAAGACCTGGCTGAGCTGCTTGGTAACCCAACTCTCCTCAACGCATTAACGCACTCCCCCGAATCCATCCACCCTTCCCTGCTTGTATCGCATCAAGCTCTATCCGCCGCCCTCAACGAAAACATCGACCTGGCTGGCCAACTCACGGACATGGAAGCTCGGCTATCCCATCAGCGCGCATCGACACAGGCACAACTTCTCTCAACACACACACTCGAGCGACAATGGCGCCAGAAACAGTCCGACATGGATCACGCGCTGGCGCCCTTCTCACCAGCAGCGTTATACCAGCAGTTGGGACAGGGCGTCCAGGAGCAGGCATCGGTGTGCGAGGCTATGGAGGAGAGTTTCCTCGACGGAGAGGGAGAAGGAGTGTCGGCGACAGAGAGGGAGGTTACTGATTGGGTGCGTAAATATAGAGAGGCTAAAGTCCAGTACTATTTGAGACAAGAGAGGAAGGAGAGGTGGGACGAGGGACGTGTCGGTGGATGGAGATGAAGAGTTCTAGGTGTTTACATGGCGTGGGCGTTTGATGCACGACACTGTGTTTTTGAAATTTCAGGTATCCAGTCTTAACTGGTGTAGATCACCAGCACTTACGAATCACGACGAGGATCATACGCTGGACATTTGCTTCAGCCCTGTTGACGATTACCCCAGATTCGTCCCCTTTGAGGTTAGACATCGATTTTGTAACACGACAAACTGTTACATGCGATATAGCTGGGACGGATATGCCGTTGAATGCTGCTCACTATCACCAACGCTCGTTTATCCAACATGGGTATCTATGTTACTGATTTTGAAAGCCGCACAGACTTGCTAATCCTCTTGAATGGCGCCATGAGTAACAAAAAAAGACAAAGCTCGCGTCTCCCTGTCATAGCGCGCTGAAAGGACTCTTCTTCATATCTGGGCTACGTGGGCTCATGGGTAGAGCAAACAGATCGTCGTCATCATCTCGCCGTAGAGGTCTGACAGGGGCCGAGGCAGCTGTTGTCACGTCGCCATGTAGTGCAGCATTCAGCGATATGGGACCTGTAGATTCATTGCTGGCCATGGCCTCATGGGACGACACAGCGATATCACGCCCTCTGGGTTGAAACGGATGAGATTGGCTAATGGGACTCATAAAGGTGTTCGCTTTTGAGAGAAGTCAGCTTGTACACAGGGACTGGGAGCGATGGATCTCAAGTACCTGTCGTGCTCGGTGTTAGATCAGCAGGTGATGTGGCCAGCTTGAGACCTTTGAGCTTGTCCCCCAAGCGGCCCGTAGGTGAACGAGTGGCTACAGGAAGAGGGATGGAATCACTGGGAAGTTGCGGCGTGTTGATAAATGTGTCGAGAATCCATTGCTTCTCGGCGAGGGCCATCTCAACACCTACCCCCTCAGCATTATTGCGAAGCTCGTCGGCTACCTCCCGATCTATGGCTGCTAGGCGTTGGCGAGCCCATAGCGTGTGCAGGACTCCCCGATTGCCTGGATCAGCGGCAAGGCCTGGTGGGAAGATGGCCGGAAGTGGTTTGAGGGTCAGACTGGGTGAGCCAGGTGGCGTGATAGTGATGGTCGGGGGGACCGTGGCATCCGCGGGGAGTAGGAAGAATACACGGCGACGTCGTTGGCGAGATGAAGACGTAGGAGCAGTGCCTGCACCAGGGTCTGGCTCAAGATCAGCAGCAGGGAGGTTAGTAGATTTCCCGGGCCACGACACTTGCCAACATGTTCTGTTGATGCTATCCACCGGAGCAGAAGCCGGAGCCGGCTCCGTTGCGGAGATGCGATCGGCAGCCGGAGCGGATTGTTCACCGGGGGTGTCGGCAGGAGAATTGGCAGATGCAGCGGGGCCCGGAACGGCATCGGGATACCACTCCACCATCAGAACCTTTGTACCAGCATCGCTGAACTCGAAGCGAGCTAGGTGCTGAGCCTCCACAGAAGGGACGATAGGGCCTTCACCGATAACGGCAGATGCAGATGGGTTTCCAGGCCGAGAAGAGCCCGAAAACGGGTCAGTCGTCATAGCTTAGGGATACTTGCTCGTTCTGGGGGAAGCGAGAAGGTAACAAAGAAGAGAATGATATTAAGCTCTTGGATGAACGCTGCTGAACAGCGGCTCTAATTTCGAGCGGAAGAGTATGGAGATGGAGATGGAGATGGAGACGCAGATGGAAACGTGGATTGGGATGGGGATTGAGAAGGCGGAGATGGGGTCGAAATCTGGACACTTTTGATACTAGCCCGATGGTTTGTTTCGACTTCGTTCTAGGTAGGCTGTAGGCTCGCTATGTGCGCTGCCTCTCTTTGCAACGGCTGGGTTATTGCTGTCTTCTCGGCGACTTGGGCCTTTGCGTTTTTTCAGGGTCCCGCTCCTTCTCGGACCGAGACGAGGTTATTTCGGTGAAAAGAATATTGGTTGAGTGAGGTACGGGAAGGAGCACCGGACACATTCCGCAATGCAGCCGGAACAGTGTCGGGTGCTACTGGTAAGGTAGGTAAGGTATGGATGTCAAAATGAGTTGACTCTAAACGTCTTTGATGAGGGTAGGCGACGAGTCAGAGGGGAGGAGACGGCGGTGGCGGTAGATAGTGGCGGGGGAGTTGCCAGTTTCAGGACATTGACAGAAGACGGAACATTAGTTAGTTTGGGTTGAACACGAGATAAGATGGAACATGGCATGACATGGTTGTCAGCCTTTATTTTTTGAGCGTTTATTACATTATTAGAGGGAAGAAGTTTGAGGGGAAACAAGTGGACTGAACGGGATGGGACGGAATGGACTTGGGGAAATGCTGTGGACGCGTCTACCTTACCTCCATTCAAACATTTGTGTAGGTAATGATAGTCGTATCTCCAAGTAGTATGCCCACAGTAGGTACTGTATGTAATGGCGGCGGATTGCACGGAAAGGGAAGCTGTTTCAGTGACAAGAATAGACGATCCAATCATTTCAGTGAAGTACTCGATAAGACCTGTTTATTGGAAATGGAAGCAAGATAGAACATACAGAGAAGCGTATCCATCCGTTGGGTGCATACTTACCTTACCTAGGTAGTACCTACTACCTACCCAAGGTACTAAGGTACCGCACCTTGAACTCATCAGTAACCTTACCAGTTATTAGGGTGCTAGCCAAGGAAGCAGAGGGTTCCTTCCATCCCCTTGACCCTGGGAGTGGTCTCTAGCGTCTCAGAGCTGGGGGAGCAAAAGACAAATGAAGATACAAAATTCACATTGCCTTTTACCCAGCCTTATCCCAAAGTCAGTCTTGTGTTTTCGACTCGCTACTCAAGATACCGTCTACAACAGGCTATCGAGTGATCTAGTCTGGAGGTTAGTACATTAATGTGTACTGACTGAGGCAGTGCTGACTGCCCGGGCCTGTTCCCTTGTCTAGATACCCAGTAGGTAGGCCTTCCTAGCCTCCCTCCCTAGCCTTCCTGGTTGTGCTTTGACTTAGTCCCTTAGGTTAGTACTAGGTTGCTAGGTAGGTGGGCTGGACTTTATCGGTATATCGGGACGAAAGCCATTCCCTATCGGCCGATTGCGTGACAGAATTGAGACCAGAGTGATTACGGAGTAGAGTCATGAATATGTCGTCAACAATAACAGCATCTACTGTAGGTACAGCCTTAGAATCAAGCTTTATTAACATGTGCTGCTGATCTCTAGTTAGCAGATATTCTAAGCAAGTGCTTTTGTAAATGCTACAGGTGATCTCAAGCTGATATCCCTTGGCTCCAAGTTGTTTGTGCACATTGCGTACCTTGCATTGAAATATTTACCTTTTTTGATCTGAAACAGAATCCAAAGTTATATTACAAGAAAAGCTTACTGAGATGTCGGTCGAGTAGAAGAATCGTTACAGGATTCTCATGCCAATGCGGCGTTTCCCCCAAAACAAGGCTCTTCTACCGTATGGACGTCTGTATCTATTCCACGAACTGCCGTAAGCTCCAGCTATATAAATCTACTCCGAGTCATTTTTACTACAGCATAGGTACTGATTCCCTGTGCTCAGAGCAATGTCTTGCTTTTCTACAAACTCACTAGCCAACCAGACCCAAGTTGATTCTCAAGATCGGCGTCAACGAGACACTGAATATCGAGCTTGTAACGGATGGGGCCAGTCCTTCTGCCCAGAACCACCGCAGTAAGGCCGCGACTAATAGGGACACCCCCCCCTCTCAAACCCAACATACCTGGATTGTGTGTCTCGGGTCCGTTCAGCTGGTCCTCGCATCCACAACCGTATTCAGACAACTACAATTATCTCACTCTCCATTACTCGTGAGATTGCTGAGATTCAAATCCTGGATTTTGACGTTGTGTAAGTGATATCAACCGTGCTGATAACATCACTGATAAGATATATATAATAGTAAATGCCGTTCGTATGATTTGTATTGGCACTTAAAAGCTCACTCACGACGATAGCCCAATGGCTTTCAACTCTCGAGACACGCATATACATACACTACATTGCAACATTGTGAAGGTATCCTATTTCAAGTCGGATAAGCACAGGTTTTTTACCATTTTAAAGGCTTGTATATGGACAACGAATGCTGCTAAGAGAGCATCGAGCCACCTGTATCAAGCGAACCCCTCGGACCACGCGATTCGCACGGCAAAAGCACTCGCCCGTTCGGTCTCGAGCTCTTCCATAGAACTCACTTCACTTGGCCTTTTGTAAGCTACCGTACCAAGTACATATGCAGCTCTCGGCCGGAGAGAGGGTCCTCGGCTTGACTCTGTTACAGATGGATCCACGCAATTCCGGGGGCAGATATAGGTTTATTATTGTCCAAGCTTTTCGGTGCCATTGCTCTCGTTCTGCCATCTGGGGATCCAGTGAGGTGAGGTGAGGTGAGGTAATTGTAGTCCACTGGGGGGTGTTGTTCACGAAATCGTAAAATCATTCTAGGTCTCGTGAGCCGATATCTATGGGCCTGGCATACTCGATACGCTATCTCTTCTCTTGGTGTATCTTACACAAAAGTTGTCAATGACAAGCCAGCAGAAGGCTATTTCGGGTGCATTGGCAAAGTGTGAAGTTTGCATGAGCTTTGAAGATAACTCAGCATCATATTGGGGAAAATCAATGAAGAGGACTTCGATATCAGGTTCGAGATGTAGATATATCAGCTGAGCTGGCCCATCATTGTCGTCATCACTGTGTAGCGTATTCAAGATAGTTATATGGTACGTATGTATCTGACTATCCTGCTCATTGAAAGTTCTGGCCGCAGATCTGAAAGTTTTAGTTACTGGACCTCCGTCCCCTGTGGCCGGCACTTAGACACGTGCCGAGTAGGCTATACGGATGCGATACAATTCGCTCCGACCCGGGCTGTCTCATTGCTTGGTTATCTGACGGAGTGTTCATGAAGATAATATTACATCTGGAGTATAAACAGAAGACCAGGAAGGATAAAAAACAGCAGGGTAAACCCATTCCGAAAAACTCTGCTGAAGCCTGCAAGACCCAGTATATTTTGGCCGGTTAAATGCAATCCCTGAAGAATAGACCGAGATATCAACGGGTGGCGGATCCGGTGAAGACCCGGAGAAAAGCCAGTTTTAAGGAACCTACCTTAGTTAGTATCGAGATACCGGTAAGCCAAAGGCCAAGACAAACCTAGGACCAAATGAGAACGCTCCAGCCCAAGCCTCAAAAAGAAAAAGGAAGGAAGGGAAAAAAGAGAGAGAGAGAGAGAGATCCATGGTAGGAGGGGAAAAATCTTACCAGGGGTTATTTTCTAATAAGCTGCCATCTCTGCTCTTCAACGGATCTGTTAGGCCAAGTATCGTATCAATAAGGTATTTCCCGTGCGGCTGGTCATTTAATGGGATCGCGAGTAGCTTGTTAGCTAAAACTCAAAAACAGCCAAAACAGGCGCTGTAACGTTGTTTTGATATGTAGAGCTTCGGGAACAATCAACGGGAAAGCCATACGCAACGCATCTGAACCGCAATGAACCACACAGGAGGCACATGTCCCAGACGCTGCATGGCATGGAACGGATGGGAAGATAGAGTAGGGCCGGCCAATTGGGCCGAGTCGGGAATTTCATTGACGATCATGGGGGATCAGTCAAGTAATCTCACACTGTGCGTCACTTGCAAAAGTGAGAGTAGGCACTCTCAGAAGCACCTCCTGCGTACCGTGCGACAACTGTACACTACTATGAACCGGCGTTTTTCTGGAGCGTTGCAGTGGAGGGCAGATGCATCACCAACGTCAGCTGGTCACTAAAAGTACCTGAGCGCCACAGGCAATCCAGGGCCAGAGGAATGCTAATGCTAATGGAAACTGCTGTTGTTTAGGTTGTGGGGAGATTTGCGCAAGGCAGTGGAGAGCTTTCCACGGGCTCCAGCGTCATTCTAGGTCTGGGGCTTTTCTTCTCTGCTGCCCAGATTTCCTCTCCAGGAAGTCCAAAGCACCGGGGAGATTCGCTCACGCGGTTTCTCCAGACTGGAGTACACCCACGCGCTATGTTTAAAAAGGGGCCCCAATGTCCCCCCACAGCTGCCATGGAGTGTCCTCTCCACAGTTTGGCCGGCTAAACGCCGCTTGAGGCGAACCAAACGCTTGCGTTTTTGGCACCTTGGGCGGCCATGAGGTGCGCTAGATGTCCCGATTGTCACTGTGATGTGCGTGCTGTATTGACCTAAACTGATGAGCCGTCTATCAAAAGAACACCCCACACCATATTAAACGGTCGGTCCGTTCCCCCTCGCCAGTCAATTACCATTTCAAGGTGATGGTCTGGTGCTGGCCAAATTCTTCATTTCGTTCTATAGGTGTCTTTGGGGGTGACAAGATCCTCAATCCAATTCTAGGTACCTTATTTACGGGATACTGGGAGGCTCTTTCTTTTCATTTCAGCCCAGCCGATCGGTGCACTCACTTGGCGACATGGGATGTACCTTATCAGTCAATCATCTAAACCTTCCCAAATCTACCTACCTTAGCAGGAACCCAGGTAATACCCAGAGCGGGAAGTATCCAGATATTTGGAACGTTCACACCAGATGCAGCTCTTCTTTTTGAACAATCGTCTCCCCATGGGAAAATAGTGCCGTCTCAATACGAACTACTAGGTCTCTGGCCAGAAAGCTTGATCTTCATTCAGTAGGCATCTATCATATGCAGTGGTTCACTCTTGCTATCCGTCCCCATTCAAGATAGCACCTGTCTCTACTCCGTACTCTGTTCAGAGAGAATCATTATCGTCCCGTCTGTGGAGTCGCGACCAGTTTAAATTCACACCTCTTACTGCGAAGGGGAAAAATAAAATGCTCCACCTCACACCCCCTCCACGTCGTTCCATTCTCCCCCGGATTTGTACCGTACGTACCCAAGTATCCTCGTACCTGGAAGTCCCCTTCCTTCTATAGCCCAGCTAGTCATCACTACCTTACGCTCTCTCGCTCTTTCCTTGTACCATTACCCTTCCCACTTTCCCGTTTATCCCGCGCAGTTCGTTCTACCTATCCAAACCAACACGAAACACCACAACCTCGCCTTTCACGATATCGATCGACTGCTTGCCCTTCGTTTTCCTTATCATCAGCCTTTTCTTTTGACGTCTGGCCCTTGAACTCGATTTACCTGTGCCTCCGGATCTCCGGTCCGTAGTTTTCGGCGTTCCCGATCCCTCCGTCTCGCCAAATCGCTCTTCCTCTCGCCATGTCGAGTATATACTCATTCAGTGCGCAATAGAGACGGACGTCTGTAGCCATTTAGGCCTGCTCAGCAAAGGCGACACCGTCCTTTCTAATACGTCGCGGCCCTTGCGCCCTCTCGTCGATTGCGTCGAACGTCGAACGTCGAACGTCGAACGTCGCTCGTTTTCTCTTCGACGCCCTTCACCATGGCTCATCATCAAGCGCGGACGATGGCTATGGATCCGCCACATATCACTGAATTTGCTTCTGAGCGTTACTTCGAAAAGCTAAGCCAGCTCAATGCACACCAACATCAGCACCAACCTCCTCCCACTCGAGACAATCTAGATGCCTCCACGTCGCCCTCGAGATTTATTCTTCCTCTACGAGAAACGAAAACCGCCGATGTTGAATCTTTAAGGCCCCTTGACCAGAAGCGTGATAAGTCAAGGTTCTTCGGCCTTCGCTCCAAGGTCTCGATCCTCCACTCTAAATCGAATGTCCCGTCTGGTCATGCGCCTCGAGTGTCTGTAGAAACGTCGCAAAAAAGGTAATGTTCTTTTGGCATGATAATTATTCTTTCACTTTACTGACAGGTGAGATTAGTGCTAGCTTCGATCAGCTCTTCCTAGGACTTCCCAACGAATTACAGATTCAAATCATTTCTGCCCTCCCACTAACCGACGTCCTGAACCTCCGACTTGCCTCCAAATCGTGGCATACTCTCGTCACTTTCAACGAAAATACTATCGCTCGATATCATCTCGAAAATCATATTCCCGTTTACGCCTCCCGCCTATACCCCATCACAGACCCGAGCGAGATCAACTTCCAACATTTATGCGGGATATGGCATCGATTACACGTCGCTGCCAAGCTAGCCTTCCTGATGTGTGAATGGATCACAAAAGATATCTTTCTTCGCCAGACTGAAGCTCAACGACTTGCATTTGCACCCCAGAACGAGCGCATGCGACGACGCCTAATACCTCTTCTATTTACCATATTCCACTTCTTCGAGACGTACCGGAAATTGTACCTAAAGCGAATGGCTGAGAACGGAGGAAAAGGATTGAGAAGGGAACCTTATACTTTGAACCCTATTGAAGCTGAAATCATGAGCATGTACGACGACCAAACTTTATTAAGAGTTCACGAAGTCTTTCCCCTTGTAATATCATCCTTCTGTCGGAGACTCCGACCACCGACATATGTTGGTAGAGTCGAGCGATCACTTCGTGGTTATATTCGGGAGAAACCGTCCGATGATATGCATGTTGCAATTTTGTGCATTGGTGGACTCCGACAAGTGGAAAGGCTATGGGAAATAAAGGGCTACAACAGCAGGCGTGGTGCTGTTGACACATGGTTCAATGCTCTCACGAAAGAGGCGCCACCTACTGAACAGTCAACATCGAAACCGAAACGAGGTCTTTTCGGACGCAAAAAATCCACTAGTGAAGCTCGATCGTCTGGTACTGCATTGAACAAGGTCCG
This sequence comes from Fusarium brevicatenulatum, assembly GCA_013363135.1. Classification (NCBI taxonomy): domain Eukaryota; kingdom Fungi; phylum Ascomycota; class Sordariomycetes; order Hypocreales; family Nectriaceae; genus Fusarium; species Fusarium brevicatenulatum. The sequence continues at coordinate 34,571 of JABEEJ010000654.1, forward strand.
GAGTTCTGGCTCAATAGATGGGAATATGGATTGGGAGACCAATCTTGTCTTCAACACGAGCTTATCTGCTGGGGCTCCCATGTCACCTCTTACTTCGCAACAGGCTCAGGCATTGCTCAGCGACCTTCCAGTACTGCAACAAATATGGCTCACAACAGCCGAAGCTTTGATCCTCCAGCGTCGGGTCGTCGAGCGTCCACAGGATATCAAACGCAACCAACAGGTAATGCTGGATTTGATCAGTGAAGATGGACTGGTAGAAGAGGACGAATGGTGGTACGGCCGCAGCATTCCCGATTCTGTGCGACCTCCCGTCGGTGTCACTGATGACGATGCGGATTAAACGGCAGCAGTTTCACTATATCTTGGGCATTCTTCGTTTTCTATGTTGCTGTTGGCGAGCGTGTTGAGAAGTTATACCATTACTTCTGCTTGTCGTTTTACCTGTGTACATGCATGTGTCAAAGAACGGGGTTTTGAGCATTTGAACGGCGTTTTTTTTATCGGTTGCGGAGAAAAGGGCTACTGCGTTGCCGAAGGTGGTACTGGATGGGAGCACTGGCTATACATATTGATACCGATTGTCTTCACGACATTATATTTTCATTTATATTTCACCACTTTCTTCTCAACCTGAAACACAGACCGAGTGTCTCGATGGCTCAAAGGGCTCTCATTTCCCTAAATAGTGAAATGGAGTTCCACATCCCACTGTGTGCACTAGCCTCAGAGTCTCAACTTGGCGTGGCTTTTTATTCATTCACATCACAGTATTTATTATCCAAGAAGCCTCTACTTTGATAGGAGGCGGGGAGTTTATTTCAAACATGCCAAAAAGAGAAAGAATACGATGATCTGAGCAGCAAATCAACCATCAACCTGTGTAGCGCGGGTTTGTCTTTCCATGTGATCTTGCCTATAGGCGATGTAAAATCCACGAACACAAACATCATGACTTAGCCAAACTCCGCGGAAACCCAGCCTTTCCTCTAATGATGCCTCCGGTACTTAAATACCCAATTCTCTTTGCTTAGTATCCACACAAGTAATACTCACCTTACGTTCGCCCTCTTGCGCAAACATGTCCGTGTCCGTGTCATGATGTGTAGGACGTGTATACTTGAGCCATCCTGCCGCTTAAGAGCAGAAGAGGTCTAATCACATGGAATCAGTCGGCTCGGGCCACCTACTTCTGCTCCTTGATGCCTTTTCATATTCTCACAGTCTCTTCGTAGTACAAATACTTGGCTACGTATATGACTTTCGGCTAGTGTATTGCCAAAGCATGGATCACTTCTGAGTTGCTTCGCTCCGCCAGAGTCGCTGTGATGGTGCGTTCGGATATAGCTCTACCTCTCAAAGCTGGGAACTCAAGACATGTTTGCTACAGGCGCTAATGCAGTTTCAGGAGGCTTGGAGGGTGTTTCGTCCATACTTGCGATTTGTGCTGGCTCTTCTAAGCGGTGATGCGACTCAAAATGGCCCGTATTTGCCAAGGGTGTTGTCCCAATTGAACTACGGAGGCCCTGTTGCCTGTGTCGAGGAACTAGGGGTCCACTGTCAAGCCTTTGGGCTTGCTGATGAGAGCTTGAGCCTGCTGCCAGGGGAAAAGGGCATGCAGCGGAATGCCCTAATTTATTCGACAAGTGTCGTTGCTGTCGTTGATACAAATCCACCACGGTTACTTTTCGGAGAACATCCTCCGGAGCCACGAGGTCACCGCCATGTGGCTGAGTATTCGTTGGAGAGGATGGACTCGTTGGATGGATCGACTGTTCGGATCTCAAATCTTGTGATGAATGATGCCGAGGCTGGTGCTTGCGTTGAACTTGGAGGCCTTGATCTGCTTGGGTCTGGTAAGACTCATCAAATTGCTTGAGCCTTCGATCCTGCTGGTACAGATGAGATGGACTTTGTGGCACTTGCTGGCTCAGACTATCCCCAAACCCAATTGCCTGTACCCCGGAGGCGAATATGTCCGATATTGACGGTGCGTGTCTGGTAGTGGCACTTGAACGAAAAGCCAAAGCCTCTGCATCGGCTGATTGCGAACATCTTTCGCTAGTGCCAAGGTTTCTTGGATCTGTCTCCTGAGACACACGAAGACGCTTGGCTTGTGTCTCGTGAGGTGGATTGGTGATCAGGCCCGCGGTCCTGGGGGATGTTTGGGGAATATCGATCACTCGAGTGTTGGTGCAGGGACCTTCTTGTGGATTCTTTCTCTTTCTTGAAGAAACTAGGTCAACGTCCTGGGGGTGGCTGGGTGTCCCCTGAGGTCCCTGTATGATAACAGAACTGCCAGCGGCTGTTGGTGTTTTGTTCTCTTGCGTGCAACCAGGCGAGCCAGTTGCGTCACCTTGCATTATGCTGGCCGCTTCTTCAGTAGGATAGGGCAACTCTGGGAGAGAAAATGTGGTTCGAAGAGCACTGCCTGTCTCGGTCACATAGCTTGAATCAGGCGTGGATATTAGGCAGTTATACATGCTTTCCCTCGTGGCTGGCTCACGAGATTGAGACCTTGACTCCCTAGGATGAGAGTTCGTTGGGTTGAATGAGGAAGAAGCAGGCTTGGCAGGCAGTAGCCTGGGCTTGTTCCTTGACCCTTTAGGCCGACCACGAGGCCTGCCCGTACTCTTCGTGCGTGTTGACGTTGTAACCGAGGAATTTGGCACGATCGGTGTAGATTCGCCAGTTGATTCAGCGGGTGTCATCGATGGACCTGAGGTGGCTCTTTGATCTTCCCCTGAAACATTTATCAATCTAGGGGTGGTTGAGGGAGCGGCTGCTATAGAGAGACGGCCCTTCGTAACACGGGGAAGTAGCTTACTCGAGATTTGGTTGTTAGAAGCACACGGTAGAGGCATATATAAGCGTGTATTATTTGCAACAGACTCTTTTGGTGCATTCGAGCATTTGACAAGTGTCGAACGCTGCGTACGATCCGTTTCACTGGGCCTCATAGCCAGGGGAACGAATGCAGTACGCTTAGGACGTAAGTCTGCGTCTACTATCCTTTTCGTACTCCCCTTTGGCCTACCTCGTGGTCTCCCTGTTGAGGGTTTCGATGGCCTTTTGGTAGTGCTGTTTTGAGCAAAGTTTGGAGGGAAGATTTCCGAAATCCACGAAATAAAGAGATCGCCCGAGCTTTTGTTCGAGCCGCTCTCAGAGGGCTCCCCATGAGGAGATGGGGGCTGCCGAGTGGCACCGCCGAACTGAGTAAGGGCACTGCAAAGCGTTTCTACGACTGTGCTGGGGTGCAGCTTTCGTAAGAGTTCAAGAAGTCGACATTGCTCTGCTCTGACCTCTTCCGGTGGAAGAATTGTTGTAAAGAGCTTCGTAATGGCAGGCTGTTCTCTGTTAGCCTCCTGTGTGGGATATACTGGAGCGGCAATTTCGTTCGACGGGTTCATGGTGATGTCCTGTGCAGAGTTCGCATCTAAAAATGGAGCGTCCTCTTGTTCATGGTCGACCCCGGGTGTGACGTCTCCTTTAGTTGATTCTGCTAGAATTTCTGTTTCAATATTTTCCATGCTATCTGGTTCCGTCAATGGATTCTCTTCGAGCCTTGCGCTGGCTAGTGCAGATCCCGTCTCTGCTCGCCGCTCTTCATATGGCACAGCAGTTCTGAGGAGTGGAGGCTGAGAAAGTGGCCCGTGAATTTCTGCAGTTACTGAAGGGGGATCTGAGAGAGATTGTGGAAGATTCCGAGCAGCCGCTGTGTGTGGTGGCCGCGGTCTCCTTGGATAGCGATACCCTTGAGCACTTGCAAGTTTGGCAGCAGCAGCAGTTCGTTCACTTGTAAGCTTGGCCGCAAGGTCGCGCTCCGTAATTTGCGGCTTCTGGATGTGCATATGCATAACACTGAAGTTACCTTGCTTCATGTTCGTCCTGCCCTTAAGCTTGCTTGGCACCGCGGTCCTAATACGACCATCGCGATATGGGTTGAGACTAGCAGCCGGCACTTTGTACTCTTGCGGGGGACCAGGGCTAGATGAAACAGTTATTCCATGATCTGGAGCATGGAATGGCTTCATCTGGAGATCAAATAAGGCATTGCCTACTTGCCAATCTGATCTGGTGGCTCTTTGTCCAGGTGTCGACGCTGTACTGGACGAGGCACCTGGGCTTGGACCTAGGGCATGAGTAGTGTCGGGAGTGAGGATAGTCGAATCGGGCACAATGGCGTGTCGAGGCGCTGTGCATTGCCTGTGAGCCTATACATTTACTACATTCGACAAATTGTTTCGAAACAACACGTACGTCCTTCTGAGACCATGACGTCTGGATGCGGCTGGGTCATAATACGGTATTGACCTCAGTAGCGATCTTACAGTGGACTTTTCGGGCAAAAGTCATCTGTGCAGGGCCTACGCGACTTCGATGATGCGCAAGTCGATGGTTCTTATATCGAGGTTTGTGGTGCTGTTGCAGCTCGAATTCCGTGTTAGTGACTGGAATCACTTGGCTTGGTCGGCCTTGTGTTTGTACTGGTAGGCAGTCTACATACAGCCCCCGTGATCAAAGGTCGTCCAGTAGTGGAGACCCCATAAACATCAGATGCGGCGGCAGTTACACTCAATAATTCGCGACCACATTGTCTTCTCGTCTTGAACTAGACCTAGGTACTCTTTAGTGCGATGTACGCTGGGTGCCGTTGACAATGACCTTCGGGTCTTATACCTAAGTGATGCGATATATACAACTGACGATCGTTAATGTTAGTACCGAGTGAAGTGGTTACTCTATGCGAGGGACGTAGGTACTTTCGATCGGGGTATGAGACTATCGAGGTGGGCAGCCACAAGCAGTCGTCATACCTAACCTCACTAGCCACAGATCCACAACTGACTCCTGATCCCAACCTAAGGGCAACTGCTACTCCGTAAGGTAAGAGGTAGGTAGTAAGATAGGTATTCATGGAAGCTCCCACTGCCTTGTATTAGGTAGCGTACCTTATTGCTTGCAACGCCAGCAACACTCTCGCCCTATAAACGCAACGTAACGCGATACGACCCAACCTCGCCCTCGTTCTATCCGTTTCAACAGCAAGACTTCAACGGAGAGCCATTTATCGATCGATGAACCCGTGAGCTTGACTCGCGAGTAAAGCCATAGCTTTCACCGTGTGGAGCTGCCCGCGTTCTTCGCTGCTGTCACACTCATCAAACCGACAGTCTATCTTGCAGATACTCTCGACATAATTCATCCATCGAATATCTTGTAGCTCGAGCTTTCTATAATGTCGACGAAATACGCATTCCTATCTTTGCCCCAGGGCGTCTTTGACTCGAGCGATCGCGATGATGCCATATCATCATTGCGCGGGACCATCTCTTCCGACAATGGGTCCGTTCTGCCTTTCAACATCCCCGACTTCAAGATCGGCACTCTGGATGCCCTGGTGCAACAGGCAGATGAGCTTACCAAGCTCGAGGCGTCATGCCAGGCTGTTGTGTCCAAGGTCGCCGATTCTCTGAAGAATGTGCTCGAGGGTGACGAAGATCGTATCGCCCAGTATAAGATGGTCAACGATAGTCAGTCGCGTACACTTGTTTTGAGACCGGATAGTCGCTAACCACTCACATCAGAACCCACTGATCAATACGTGAGCACTTTCAGCTGGAACAAAATCCGATATCGAGCCGACAAGTCTCTTGCAGAGCTTATTAGCACTTTGCAAAAGGCGCGTTGATCCACCAACCTCAGTCCTAGGCTCCAACTAACATGTCCTCAGGAATTAGCTAACGTTGATACCGACGTTAAGACAAAGTTCAATCAATATAACTCTGTCAAGACAAACCTTGCGGCTCTGCAGCGCCGCCAAACGTGAGTATTCTTCGCTGATCGAAATACAATCCTCAGATCATTGACAGTCTCAATCAGCGGCAACCTCTCTACCAAGTCCTTGACCCCCATTGTCGACCCGAAACTTCTTGTGCAGGATTCTGAGTACATCGAGACACACCTCATTGTTGTTCCTGGCAATGCAAAGAAGGATTTCATTAAGGAGTATGAGACAATATCACCCATGGTTGTGCCTCGCTCGGCTGCCGAGGTGGCCAAGGATGACGAGTTTGTTCTCTTTGCTGTGGCGACATTCAAGAAGCATAGCGCCGAATTCCTCGCCAAGTGCCGAGAACAGAAGTGGACGCCCCGTCAGTACAAGTACGTTGAGGGTGGTCGACAAGAAGAGCAAAGGGAGCTCGATCGAGTCACCAATGAAGAGCGCAAGGTTTGTGGCGAGGCTCTGCGTATGGGACGTACGGGATGGAGTGAAAGTGTCATGATCTGGATACATGTTATGACATTAAGGGTCTTTGTCGAGGCAGTTCTTCGCTATGGCCTGCCTCTAGATTACGTATCGGTCCTAGTCAAGGTGAGGCTATTGAGTGCGTCCCAATTCACATCACTGATCACATTCGCAGACTACATCCAAGCTGGCGCCCAAGGTCAAGGCTGCGCTGGACTCAAACTACTCGTTCCTGGGCGGCAATGCCTTTGGACGGGACAAGCGAGGCAAGATTACCAAAGACGACGCTGCGCTGAGCTCGGAGATGGCAGCCGCTGGTTTTCAGACTGGCGAGGGACACGAATACACGGCATACGTATACTACGAGATAGAGTTTCCTTAGCGAATGGCGCGGCTGGAAGGTTGGCGAAAGGAAGACAAGATGAGAAAGAAGAACGATAGAACTAGTCGCCTGCATGCAAGAAACGCCTATATTCTCTACCCTATCATTATGCCTCTTGAGTGACGACGGCCGGTGTCGCATGGCACTAATATCCGATCTACCTCTTTTTAAGTGCGAAACAGAATTATGAATTTTGTGCCTATTTCTTGTTGAGATAACCCTTCTCATTGAGCCACTGAACAATCTGAGCAACACACTCCTCAACTGAGTTCTCGTGAGTCTTGATAGTGATCTCGGCGTTCTCAGGCTCCTCGTACGGAGCAGAAATGCCGGTGAAATCCTTGATCTCACCAGCGCGAGCCTTCTTGTAAAGGCCCTTGGGATCACGCTGCTCGGCAACTTCGAGGGGCACGTCAACGTAGACTTCGACAAAGGGGATTGGCTCATCGCCGCCCTGTGTGGCTTGCTCGTGCAGATCACGGGCGACCTTGCGATCCGCTCTGTAGGGAGAGATAAACGAGGTAATGGCGATGGTGGATGAGTCCGCGAAGAGCTTGGCGACTTCGGAGATGCGGCGAATGTTCTCGTTTCGGTCAGCCTCGGAGAAGCCAAGGTCCTTGTTCAGTCCGAAGCGGACATTGTCGCCGTCGAGACGGTAGGCAGCGACGCCGAGGTGAAGGAGATGCTGCTCAAGCGCAGTGGCGACAGTGGACTTGCCAGAAGCAGAGAGACCGGTCAGCCAGATGGTGAGACCGCGCTGGCCACGGGTCTCGTTGCGCTCCTTGCGCGATAAGGAAGGGTGCCAGGTGATGTTGCTGTGAAGCGCGTCATTAGGTAGTTAGCGATACCTCTGGTGTTGAAGTGGGATGTATGTAGAGCGAAGTATGGATGGCGGGGTAATGAATGGATTTGGAGACTTGGAGACACGATTCAGAAGCCAGATAGTAGACACAGCGAGGACAGGCAGTGCACGAGATGAGCGGTTTGCTTTTTACTTACGTAGCCATTGTGCAAGCAAGATATGTTGAGATGGGTATTAGACAATGAAGAAAGGAAGAAAAAAAAAAAGAAGAGTTTCCAATCGGTGGAGGGTGAGTGAGAATGGCAGTCTACTAATGTACCTAGATATTACAGAGTACCCAAGGTTCCTAGAGTACCAAATCGACCAGAACCTAAGTACTAACCTAATAATAGTGATTTCTGACGACAATTGCGACCTCACGACCTAGATGATAAAATTTTATACCATCTTTCTAGCTATACGCCTACATGATTCGCTCCAGGAACCTCCCTATGTGATGTTGTAATTGCCCGCAACTTGCCCTGGCAATGTCGTGATCGGGCCATCGGGCGGCAGAAGCCACTGCTACAGACTCCCCGGAGATCCACCTTTATAAGAGTATAAGCAGCCTATGAGAACTCATATTGAGGATGGCGACATCAGAGACCTTTCCGTTCCATACAAGCCTATACCGTAAGTGGCCGGCGCGGGTCCAGCGACTCCACGGCGTCTGCCCGATGCGCCGGAAGTCGGCCCCGCGAAAAGGGAAAAGGGAAAAGAAAGAAAGAAAAAAGCCCAACTGTAAACGGGGAATTTCATGTTATTTCTATGTATAATAATACATGGCAGTTGAATGGATAGGCCACGCTCTATCGAGTCTCCCAAAGGAAACGCTCTATGTGTAGGTAATTAGAATGTGTTGTTGTAAAATGCTCTGTCGCCCATCATTTATGTCACCTGCCGACTGCGAGGTTCCTCGTCTACCGCAACACAACCTACCTTAGCTTTATAAAATGCACCTGTCACTCCCGTCGCTGGCTCAAAGAAAGAAAAAGTTATCGTAGCACGTGTCATCTGTTCGTTTAACCAATTTTAGGCATCATCTACAAGGCGCATTAGAACATGTCCAGAATATCGGTGTCACACGATATATGACTTACCGCAGCATACTTGGGCGAGATGAATAGTGCTTGCGCTTCGGCCACTATCGTCGGCTTCTCGCCAGGCTCGGCCAGTAATTCGATATGGCCCCTAACCCAGGCCTTGCGGCCTTCCACCTTGTATGTCTCCGCTCGAAGAACCAAAAAGCTTCCCGCTGGTGTGGGTTTGCGATAGTCGACATTGAGGTTTGCTGTAACCGCAATGTTATGGGGCAGCGCACCGAAGGAGCACCGTCCGAGACCCTCATCCAGCATAGTCGCCAGGAGACCACCATGTACAATACCAGGATGGCCGCACAGGTCGTCACCGACATATGCTATAGACACAAGTTGTTTGCCCTTGGGCGCCATCCAGGCGTACGGTGGTACTGGCATTTTCCCCTCGCCGATGAGCGCGCCTCCTGTCAGGCTCCGACTTCGGTATGATCCGGGCATTTTCATGTGTGGCCGTGATTCGGTGAGTTCGGGGTTGGCGCGGAGCTCTGCAACGAGCGGATGTTTGTTGATCGTCTCTTCCACCATCTTCGCCTCTTCGTGGTTAGCGACGAATCGCCGCAGGCTCTCTTCGTCTGAGTGGAAGCCCAAGCCGTTCGAATGCATCGTGTACCATGTTCCAAAACCGCCTGCTGTGCTTGCGCCTACGCCGGCGAGCAACATACCTGCTGCTCTCTTGAAAGCACCACCAGCGGCTGCTGTGGCTGCTATAAGTCAGATTTGTCAGTATATCTTGCGGGTATAAGTGCTTTGAGGGGCGCAGGCACACCTCCAGTCGCATAACTGCGGGACTGCGTAGGACGAGCAAAACGTTTGCAAGCTTGCGCTGCAAGACGTCCATTGTGGCCAACTTGTTTAGGAAACATAGCCGATCTGTTGTTCTAGAGAGTGAACTCTGATAAAGAAACAAAGGCGAAATTAAAGACAAAAAGAATATTAAAAAGTAAAAAAAAGGATTGAGAAATGCGCCGCCTCGGCTTTTGATTAGATTAAGGTTGTCTTGATTATCGGCGTTTCCGCCTTGCCTCGGATAGGAGGGTTGGCCTCGGCGTGTGTTATGCACTTAAACGATAGCTAACGTTGTTCCTGGGTAGGTACTTAGGTAGATACCCACCTAACGTGGAACGGTGGAAAGCTGTACATAGTGGCTTGTTAGGTAGTAGATACCTATACATAGTAGGTATAGAGTTAGGTAGGTAGGTAGGTAGTCCTCGGGGGACAAGAAAACAGCGAACCTTAATATGGGGTATTAAAATAAACTCAGCAAAAGTAATCTTAAGCTTATGCCTACATTACCTAAGTCTTCTTATCACTTAGGATTAAGGTCCCGTGTTTTCTTTCCTCCCCTAGGTAGTTTAGCCTGCTGAAACCTAAGGTATGCGCCAAGCTGGCACGACCCTGATGATCGCGGGAAGATGTCCCAACTGCCCTGGAGCCATGTACTGGGACCCCTAGCACCTGTGACGTGAGTCTCATCCAACCAGAGTAGCTCGACGAGCTTGTGAGACATGATTTGTAGGAGACGATCAAAGGCCGCTGACGACATGCGTGCTTGCTTGGGCGTCTTATTCCTTGTTCATGTAACCTACCGTAGGCAGTATTTAAAGTGTGTGCATCTCGGTTTACCGTTGTCAACGAGTTCCTCACTTACTATCTACTTTCAAATCACTTAGAACTCACAAGGCACCTTGCTCACAATGGTGAGATTGTCGAACTCGGTTGGCAAACTTGATATTAACTCTTTGATCTAGGCGACCGCTGAAACTGTAGATCTGGGCCCTGTTCACCCTCCCAAGGAGGACTCCATTACAGCCTTTGAACAGATCCTCCCCGAGCTCAAGAAGACTCTTGTTCATCTCCGCCACGACTATAATAGTGAGTCGATATGAGCCTACCTCTGCTCTGGTTGGATCTCAAGTTAACCCCCCCTCTTAGAGCACGAACCAGAGTACTTTGCAGCTGCTGTAAGTCCAATCGAATATTCCTCGGCTTACCATGGCTCATAAGATATAGGAACACCTCTCAGACCAAGACCTTGTCGGTTTCAGCGCTGACGACTTCGAAGCTGTCCGTGTCGCTACATCAGCCTACGGCATTCATTTGTTCGGCAAGCTTCGCATTCCCGCTTTGCCTGACCCTTCAGGCCCATCTTATATTCACTTCCGTGTCTTCATTGGCGGTGGAGATGAGCCCCCCAAGCTCCATAGCATTCACACCGAGGAGCGCGAGGATTCAAGTGGCGGAAAGACCTACAGAGCAATTTTCACCAAGAACGATGAGCTTGAGTGGTTTGATACCTGATTGAGACAAATAACGAGAGATGTATTTTATGTGACATATTGTCTAACATGCCTGTGTGCGTATTTCTTTCAGATGCGCCTTTTTGACTCCTGCACCAACATGTGTATTGTACCGCCAAAATATTAAAACATGGGTTCAGCTTCATCATGTCCTCACAATTGATAAGCTCTCCTACATATCCTCCTCTCCGGCCAAGAGCTCGGCATAATCGTCCACTGAGGCGAACATGGGAAGATCCTTGAGCTTTCTGCGCTTCGACTTCGTCTTCTCGCTTGTTGCCTCCTTGACCTCGAATCCCTCCTCATCCTCGCTCATCAAAGCACCACCCATCTCCTCATCGGACCCCTCGATATCCACACTCATGTCGTCGTCTTCATCCTCGCCCAACTCGCCATCAAAGGACAATGCTTGCGAGTCATCGTCCGATGCCATTTCTGAGTCGTCGAGGTCGAAGCCCACATCAGAGCCGTCGTCATCAGGGTCAACGCCAGGTTGCGTAGACACCAGTGCCTTCCAAACTTCATCTTCTTGCTCATCGTCAGATTCAACGTTTCCTGCAGCATTCTTCTTAGTCTCCTTGCCCTCCTTGTCAACCTGTTGGAAGTACTGGTGGAAGAAGATGTCCTCCGCAGGAACATCTTCCGCTTTCTTCTTCCAGAATGCGGATGAGTTCACAGACGACACGGCACCTCCAGCTCCACGGCTGCCGAGCCAGATGTCGCCAGCGTCCTTGGTAGCCCGTAGAGGCTGCATGATGGAAACGCCCTTGGCTGAATCGGTGACCTTGGCGTTTCGGTAGACGAACTTGTCCAAGAAGCGAATGAGTGAATGGCTATCAAGGTCCGGCTTCAATGACTTCTTATTGCGCTCCAAGATCGACAACGCATAGACTGTAACCGACGGATGGTAGTGACACTGAAGAGGAATCTGAATATAGTCAGTATGATTGCACTGAGTCGAGACAACAAACTATAACATACCATCTCCCACAAGCAGCTACGGTTGGCGTTGCTGTACTCGGGATCTCTCTTTCGGCCATCGTATCGTTGCTTCTCATTTGCGGGCTCATCGTCAAAGATGGACTCTTCAGGCTCTTCCAGCAAAGTTGAAAGATCAGGGAAACTCTCGCGTAGGTGCCCGACAAGATACAGAAGTCCACATGTGAATGAGGGCTGATGCAGGCCAGAAATCTGGAGCATACGCTTGGCAAAGGCCTTAACTCGGCGACTATCAACATCGTTTTTGAGCGCGCGCAGAAGAAGGTTCAAGTAAAGTGCCTGCTTCGAGGAGTTCACCAGTCGAGGATCAAGTAGAGACTCGTACAAGGTCCTATAAAATCTGTCGTTTGCAAGACTTCTTGATGAAGATATTTGTTGAATCAAGAGAAGTGCCTGGATTCCAGTGTTGAAGTTGCCTGAATGGGCAATCTTGAATAGTGTGTCCAGGTGAGATTCCATGCTGTCGGAGTGTCAGTGTTACGTGTGTACGACAAGACATGCTGAAAGAAACAGAAGCACACATACATAGCATCGTTGCCAACCATGAATGGAGCTGCGCGATTGACTCCAGTCAAGATGGCAGAGACAAGCTTATCGGCAGCCTCAGTTTCAGGCTCAGAGGCTGAGGGTTTTGCTGGCTTACCGCCTCGCGGTCTCTGAGGTCGTCGTCCAGTATTCCGTTTAACATCACCTTTGTTACCGTCATCTTTGCCTGGCTTCGAGTCCGTTGGCGCAGTGATGCCTAGACTGCCAGTCTTCAAAATGATAGTAAAAAGGTCAAAGTAAATTCGCATCAGGGCCTCAGCTAATGAAGGCTCCTTGTTGCTAAGTATTGTCTGATTCAGGGTGTTGATGGCATAATACTTTGATCGGTGGTCCTGAGATGGATGCAGAAGGATATCCTGTTCAATAGTCCGGACAATGATAGGTTTCATTCCAGGATGTGAATTCTGCAGCTGGAGAATGAGGTACGACGCTCGAGAAGAGATTTTACGATCTCGGTCACCCAACTTGTTGACAAGCAATCTGAGGAGGTTGGATTCTTGCTCAGGCTTCTCTTTGAGGAGGCCATAGACAAAATCGAGTGCTCGGGTACGTGAATACTCAATCTCATCTGAGCACCAGGATTCGAGCAGTTGAATGAGTCGAAAGTAAGTCGCCTTCAGCCAATCCTCGTATATCCAAGCAATCAAGTGGGCGGGCGTGATCTTGCCAGGCAACGCGTTACCAAGGGCCCAAGGCTTTCCAGGATTTCGCTGCAAAGTTCCAACAAGCCCTGGCTGATCGTGAAAAGCTCGAAGACGGCGGTCAGCAGGAAGCAATGTGCCCGGGCCAAGCAAATCAACCAGCGCGCCAATGGCACCAAGGGCCTGTCCTCGACTTTTCTTGGAGGCCAGGCTCATGAGAGCATCAAAAGCCCTGATGTTATGGACCGGAGATTCTTGAACGGCAAGAGTGAGAGCAGACACCTTATCGCTAAGCGTACCTGAAGTCATGATTGTTGATAAGAACTTGTGAGAAGATTGAGCAAAGACGCTAGTTCTGTATTTGGTTGCGTCCTCCTCCAGAAGTGCCTGAGCGTGCTGTTTCAGAGCATCCAGAGCGGCTCTGGGCGGAGTTGGCTCATCAGTAGTCGGTGCAGGAAGTCTGCGTAGCTCAGAATCATGCCAGTCTGCTCGAGGCTCAAAGGCCTGTCTTACTGTTAGCGGTCAGAAAACCCACCTGGAAATCGTTCAACCTACCATGTTGCCTTTCTTTTGGGTGGGTTCCTTGGGTGCCACGGCCTGTTCTGGTTCACTATCGTCGTCATCAACCCCCTCAACTTCGTTATCTTCAGCATCGTCGTCCTCTTCCTCATCCTCATCCTCTTGGTCGCTGGCTTCACTCATCTCAATCTCTGCAAATCCCAATTGTTTGGAGAAAGCGGCCAGCTCATCCTTAAGGCTCTTATCGACAGCTCTTGAATCCTTAGGGCCCTGAGTGTACCCTTCGTCGTCAGAATCAACATCTTGAATAAGCGCCAGGTCGCTCTCATCGCCACCGAGGGCCTTAATCTCTTCTAATAGAGTCTTTTCGTCGATCTTTCCGCTCTTCTCACCGGATGAGCCCTCGGAATTTCGCTGTCTCTTTTGATGTTGTTCGCCGTTAGCCTTGGTCGGAGGTTGCTTTCGTTTGCCAAGCTTTTTGTCGATTGTAGACGTCAGATTATCCAGTGCACTATTGTCGAAGTTTGGGCCCTTGGAAGAGCTGCGAAGGCCTTTGCCTTTAGTTTTCTTAGAAGGCTTCGCCATGTTGTCAAAGCCGGTTTGCTGAATGAAGCTCTCAGATGGAATCTCTTAAATGGAAATGGATCTCAGAAACCTCCAACTTTTTTTTTTTTGGCATGACATTTTTCCGAGTGCCCCACCTCCACCTTCCGGGCGTCTAGCGCGTTTACGGGCGCTAATGCAGGATGACTAACACGATAGCAATTAGACGGAGGGCCTTCCGATTGTTGAAATACTATCAAAAGAGGACCTGATCTCATAAAAGTTGTATGTGTTGAGACCTCTTGTCGTATCAGTTTTAAAAATCATGATAGGAAAAAGGATTGCTCGTATAGGGGGCTCTCTTATCCAAAGGGGCCCCTGGGGTGTCCAGCTGCGTGCCTTGTCAGTCACAAGTCTAGCAAAAGCCGACTCGCAACGATCTACCCTGTCAACAATATGGGTGCCAACCGGGGGTATCACTGCTAATGAAGATGAATGTGAGTTGATTATGTTTCCATTGAATCTATTATGAACTAATCAAATCTCAGTTGGCCATGGAAAACTCGTTCGCGGTGGTTTCCTCCGCCAGGTCGGTAGCTTAGCCCGAGTCGCCAAATCATGACTTGGGTGTTAATGCATCAGCAGGCTCACTCTGGTATTTTTCAGCTTCTTCCTCTAGGCCTCCGTGTTCAGGATAAGATAGAAAAGCTGATCGATAAACACATGCACTCAGTTGGTCAGTACGATGCCGGCAACTTAGCACATGTCATTAAAATGTTATCCATAGGTGCTTCAAGATTATCTCTGTCTACCATTTCATCAGAAGAACTGTGGCGAAAGAGTGATCGTCTTGAATCTGTTGCGCCGGAGGTAAGAGCCTGGAGTTTTGATGAAGCGGTATGGGCTGACTCATTCAGCTTTTCCGACTCAAAGATCGTAAAGATACTCCGCTGATATTGTCGCCCACACACGAGGAGGAGATCACCACGCTTGTCGCCGGAATCGTCAATTCATACAAGGACCTCCCAATCCGACTTTACCAGATCAGTTCGCATTTCTATCTTCAACATTGATGCTAAACCTACTGACGTTTCCCAGCCCGAAAATACCGTGATGAGCGTCGCCCTCGCCACGGTCTTCTGCGCTCCCGGGAGTTCCTGATGAAGGATCTCTACACATTCGACCTCACGACACTTGAGGCTGTGGAGACCTATCGTCAAGTGTCTGCAGCATACCGCGCCTTCTTTGATGAGCTAAAACTCCCATATCTTGTGGCCGAGGCAAGCTCTGGTGATATGGGCGGTGACTTGAGCCATGAATATCACTTGCCGAGTTCTGTCGGAGAAGATACCGTGGTAAATTGTGACTCTTGTGGCTATACGGCTAACGACGAAGTCGCTGCTCTCCGGCCCCTCTCTCCGGCATATGATAGTTCGGAGAGCCCTCCGGAGTCCAACTTCCGTGTTTGGCGAGGCATCTCTAAGGACCGAAAAACCTTGATCAATGCTTGGTATCCTCGACCATCGGGGACCTTTGCAGAAAGTGGTCTCAACCTACATGCTGTCAAATCAGCTGTCCCTGAGCTGGATGCCACTATTGAGGATCCGTTGCCACTTTGGGGAGTATCATTGGAGAGCGGAACGACAAAAGTGATCAATGTTGTTGATGGAAGACTTGTACCGGTATTTGAAAGGGTTCGCGACCAGTTGCCGTTGTTACCCAAAGATCTTCAACCATTCCAAGTTGAGTATTCAACAATTGGCAGTACAGCCTCTGGTGGCGGGCTGAATTTGGCACGTATCACTGATGGCGATGCCTGCCCTCGATGTGAAGATGGCGCATTAAAAATCTATCGTGCTTTAGAGTGCGGCCACACATTCCAGCTTGGAACTCGCTATTCAGTACCACTCGATGCCTGTGTCACTTTACCACGCTCGGGGATTCCGGTGACAGCTGCGGAAGAGGGACTGGTCCCAGGGAGTCGTGTTCCTCTACAAATGGGCTGTCATGGCGTTGGCGTTTCGAGAATCTTTGGTGCTGTTGCAGAGATTCTCGCGGACGAGCAAGGACTGAATTGGCCCCGAGCCATTGCACCGTTTGAGGTTGCGATCATATCCACACCAGACTTAGCCGAAGACTCTCTGAGAATTTACGACTTGCTTGCCGCGGGCGACAATTCGCGTAATGGCTTGGACGTTGTTCTCGATGATCGCCAGCGATCATTTGTCTGGAAGATGAAAGATGCCGATATAGTAGGGTTTCCTGTCTTGGTTATCATGGGAAGATCTTACAAACAGAATGGAACTTGCGAGGTTCAATGCAGACGACTTTCGATCAAGGAAACTGTAAAGCTTGACGCTCTGCCAGAATTCATCTCAAATTTATTGGATCAGCTGTAAGGGATGGACCTGAATTAGTATCACATAACCACTACATTCGAAGCGAATGTATAACAAACAAAGCACAGTTCATAGCAACACAGATCGATAAAATCAAACAAGTTAAAAGAGAAAAGAATTAACCAAAATGTAAGCATCAGGGTAAAACAATGGAAGAGAAGGCCACTAATTACTTCAGTACATACCTACCTGCCCAAGATCATAATGCAGCTACCTACTAAATTAGGTGCCTTACTAGCAAAGGAGGTGTGTGGGCAAAATCAATTAATGACAGTGCCTATAGCACCCCCGTTAGTAGAATTCAACAACCCCACGTCATTTTATTACTCAAGCGAGACCTTGGAGGGGCCTTCAAAGGCACCTAGAAGTAATTCACAATAACTACTGCCTGTCCGCCGCCACTTCAGTATACACCGAAAAGATGGCCGCAAGACAAGAAACCAGTAAAGCTACCCAGTAACTCATTCTGAACATCCGTTTGCTGACTCTACTGGCGCTATAGTCAACCTCGACACGCTAGAGCCCCAGCAGCTTGCCCAAGTCAAGAAGCAGCTTGATGAAGAGCTCGAGCACTTGACTACGTCGTTCGCACAACTCCATGCCGCCCAGAACAAGTTTAAAGACTGCCTCCAATGCGTGAAAAGCCGCGCTGCCGCTCCCGAAGGTACATAATTCACCTGCTTAGCCACTTCCCACTCAGCGCACTGTCTCGCTTTCTAAATAGCACCTGACATGCTCCAGGATCCAACTCTGTACTGGTTCCTCTCACCAACTCACTCTATGTTCGCGGTGAGCTCACAGATGCCGATACTGTATTGGTGGATGTAGGCACTGGATTCTTGGTTGAAAAGGTATTGTGATCCTGGCAAGCTCGGAACTGCTCACTGATTGACCACCACCATACAGAAACTCAAGTCGGCCGAAAAGTTCTACGAGAGCAAGGTTGAGGAGCTGGGAAATAACCTGAAAGATCTCGAGGTCATTGTCCAACGGAAGCAGACAAATGCACGAACGATTGAAGAAGGTATGTTTTTCTCGCTACCTCTACTAGGAGCAAGGCTAATATGACCCCTAACAGTTTTGAGACAAAAGATCATGGCTGGCCAAGGGCAAGGCGATCAACAGGCCTGAAAGGCAGAATTGAAAACTTCTCATCATTCTTGGCGCCATCAAGATTAGCCAGGCGCCAGTTTAGTAGGTATCATCCGGTGATTCCCCAAGCGGCGCAGCATCACCTTTGCGTACCTGCTATGACAAGGCAGCACCAGCGTGCACTCTGTTCAGGAGGGCTTGGACCTCCATAATGATCCGCAAGAAGCATCTGAGTCTCGACTGGAGATCATCGCCCTCCTCCCAAATATTCTCGAACCCCTTCCCCCAGTCCTTTCGGCCACCACTGGAGTAGTTCAGACTTTCCTCCCAGTGGGGGGCGTATAATTCAACACCCCAAGTACTATTTTGCTCCCCAATCGTACGAGACCCCTTAAGAGTCTTGGTGATGTTGATCTTTAGGACATAGGGGGATTCTTTGAATGGAATGATTGCCCAAGATCTTGCCTGAATTTCAGTGAATTGCTCATCGGGGATCGCAAGTTTACTTGTGTCGACATTTGGCAAAGGGAGAATGGCGCCTTCGTCTGGCTTGAAGACAACCGATATTCTCTTTGCAAGATCTCTAAACTCCGTTGGGACGTCAACTTTGTCCCAAGCATCCAATCGAATGTTCCAATCGTGTTCCCTGTAAGTGCATGGCATGAGTAAATGGGATTTTTCCTTCTTCGAATAATTAACGTACATGTCAGGAGCAGCAGTCGCCCAACTCCAACGTGCCCGGGTCTCTGGCCTCGTAGCGCGGACCATTGCTAGTTGCGTAAGTTGGGGGTTGTAGTCGGCCTCAGTCTTGATTTGCAGCCCGTTGGCCACTACAACCACTTCACAACCTCGCCGCATGTCCTTTATGTTCTTGCAGATGCCTGCCTCTGGGCATGAGATATACTCCAAGAGTTTCTCCGCCTCGTGAGAGTCTCCAAGTCTATTGCGTGTCAGATATAGTGATACGATTTGAGTATATAGCCCCGCTCACCTGGTTACCATCGAGGCTCCTCCACGACTGGGATACATGTCCATAAGTGTGGTGAAATGGTCGAATGTGATTTCATCTTCTGTACCTCTCGGTCTCTTGGCAATGATAACGTGTCCGAAACAGACTCGCAAGCCCATGGTCTTATTCAGTGCCATGAGGCCTTCCCCCGAGGATGCCAGGTCCGACACCAGTCTTGGCAAATGTTCATCCATTGAAGAGACGTTAGTGATAGGATTCGAGGTTTTAGAAAGAAATGATGGGCGAGCTCCAAGTTTCAACTGAATCATGTCAGTGGCGGCCGCTCTAGTTGGCCTCTGTATAAGAAAGCGCGTGGAAGAACTGTCGTTAGATAGACGCATGTCCCGAATTCTCCAATTGACCGCTTCAAACGCCTTCTGGAGGCGATGGACAGAATCGCAGTGTATTTCAAGAACGTTTGGCACATCCCGCGTGATATAGACTCGATACTTTTTGCGTATATCGTCGAGTGCCGCGGGTTCATCCAACGCAACAGGTAGCAAGTGTTGCCCTGGAAGTGCAAGGCTCGCCTTCAAGTCTCGTCAAATGTTGTCAAACAAACTTAGAAGTGAATTCGAGAGGATCCTTACCTGTACTAGATATTTTCCTGGCGGTGGACGGCCAAGGTGTTCAGCATCCTCGGCTTGCCGGATCTTGTCTTCTCTACCTTGGTGAATGTTCTTCGCTGTCTTCAACTTCTCATTTTTCGTCGACGCAAACTTGAGCGCCTTTGAGAGAGAAGTTGGAGGCATGAGGTTACCTCTACCCGAGGGGACTCCTCCCCTGCCCTGATACATAACGTCACGTAGCACTGGTACCCAGGAGAGAACAGAGAAGAATGAGCTTGTGACAAGCAGACGATGTTTATCTTTATCCGAGACTCAGACCGGAGATATTGAAGTGACTGAAAGCGATGGGAAATTCTTGCGTTGGGGAGAGTTGAGAAGGCGGAAGGGGTGGGAGAAGAGGTGCATTGGAAACCGCCCAGTGAATCACAGCCGGGCGACTGCCTTAGGTAAGGGAGGTACCTTCGGGATGAAGCAAACAGTTTTACAGGTAGGTATTTGTTTTAAGCGTAAAGCTGATACTGGCACCTTATTGGCAAAACATGGTTGCTCTTTCTCGTTTGCTATCCTGCATCCTGCATGGCACTTGCGCTACTTCCAGCTCACAGGTGTTTGTCCACCTCACGTCGTAGGTACCTAGGTAGTGATATATACCTAGGTAGTAGGCCAAGTCTAATCAATGTTAGTGAGTAGGAGTAGACGCATAGTATGCACCTCACGTGGCCTAAAGCTTCTCTTGAATTCCACGACGTGTCTGAGTTAGTATAATGGATATAGGTAAGAGTAAGGATAGCATTGTGTTGACCAACCGGAGTTAAAAGAAGTTATTTAAACTATATATACTATTCATTAGGTATTTAGGTAGATCAGAGGATACTTTAGTTATAGTAGTATTATGAAGGTGGAAGAGTAAGATATATATTAGAACTCCCTATAATTCCTTTCAACTCTATCTCTTAGGTATGATTTTATTGCGTAATGGCAGCAATAATGCGACCATGGATGTAAGGCACAGTATCAATAGCATAAGGCGTGCCTGGTAGGTGTTGGGGATTCTCCACTACCTTAGGTAGTACTTAGCCCACCTAAATGCTCAAGATATACTCCGTACCTAGGTAGGTAGGTAGTATCTGGCTACACAGCCCCCCGATATATGCATAGCCCATAGCAACCAATTATTTGTTCCTTACTTCAGTCGCGTCTCCTGCGACGCGTGAATCGCTATGGCAGCACCTGGCACCGGATAACGACAAAATAATGGCCCCCATCAATTCAGAAGAACATACAAAGCCCCAATTGTCTAAAGTCCCCCAAGATCTGTCTGACGATGAGCTTGCGGATGTAGAACCATCATGGCAATGGATCTACAACTCTACCACAACGACCGAACGAGGTGACGGAACACAGAGCGATAGAAAACGAAGAAAGGTGACAGGCGACAGGATTGTCGGGGCAAGGATTGGCCAATTTGAATGCAAAATTGGAGACACTGTCATGCTCAAAGCTGATGGCTCTAATGAGGCCTGGATCGCCTTGATCTGCGAATTTGTTGAAGACGATGGCGAGGGAGAGAAAGCAGCAAACTTCATGTGGTTTTCGAGTGAAAAGGAGATCCGAAGTAGGGACAAGAAACGATCCGATTACTACCCAGTCAGCTTTGGAAACCCCTTGACGCTGTTGGATGGAGACTAATCAAAAATTATAGAATGAACTCTATATCTCTCCATCATGGGATATCAACCCCCTGGCATCAATCAACGGCAAAGCTAAGATCATGTCTCAAGATGGTTTTCTTGCGAGGTACCCCCAGGGTAAGGTTCCTCGAAATGATCCAGACTTCGGTAAGGTCTTTGTCTGTCGACGAGGCTGCAATACCCGCACTGCCACATACACAGACGAGTTTATATGGGAGGAAATATATGGGGGTGAGAATGATTTGTTTGCCTTGATGGATAGGGTCAAGACTGGTACAAAAGTCACAAGACGTCGTCGATGGGCTCGGAGCCCATCACCTTCTGATGATACTTACCATCCTGCTCAAATCCCGCAGACACCAACCAAAACAGGACGGGGCTCCGTAGCTGCTACGCCAACTTCACGAAGGAGCCAAGCCACACCAGGCTCTCGTGTCAAAAGGTCTGCGATGAAAGCCCCTGTCAATGGCAATAGTTATTAACAATTACTTATAGGAGTGCAAGCAAGAGACTTGAGTTTACGCCTTTGGCCACGCGCAAACTGTCGCCCAGTCAAGTCGAATCTTCACCTTTCCAGATAGCACGATCTCGCCTGCATGTCTCGTCGGTCCCAACCAGTCTTCCTTGTCGGGAAGGTGAATTCTCTTTGGTTTATTCTCATCTTGAAGCAGCTATTTCCGACGGCACAGGTAACTGTATTTACATTTCTGGAACACCTGGGACAGGGAAAACAGCGACGGTCCGCGAGGTCGTCTCCAGGCTTGAAGAAGCTGTAGGCTCTGATGAGCTGGACGATTTCATATTCGTGGAGATCAATGGTATGAAGATCACGGACCCTCACCAATCCTATACTCTTCTCTGGGAAGCCCTTAAAGGGGAGAGAGCCAGTCCAGCGCAGGCTCTTGATCATCTGGAACGAGAGTTCAGCAACCCTAGCCCTCGCCGAATTCCCTGCGTTGTACTCATGGATGAGCTTGACCAACTAGTCACCAAGAATCAGGCCGTCATGTACAACTTCTTCAACTGGCCCACTTTGCGACATAGCCGTCTTATTGTACTTGCAGTTGCAAACACCATGGACCTTCCTGAAAGAACCCTCAGCAATAAGATCAGCAGTCGACTAGGTATTATCTCAATCTGACACATTGCTGTAATATTAACCAAAAACTCAGGTCTAACACGTATCACATTCCCTGGTTACAATCACGAACAACTGATGAAGATTATTCAGTCACGACTAGAAGGAGTCCCTGGAAATATCGTAGATCCGGACGCTATACAGTTCGCCAGCCGAAAGGTAGCCGCAGTCAGTGGTGACGCCCGGAGAGCCCTTGACATATGCCGCCGAGCTGTAGAGCTCGCCGAGGCCGATGCTCCTAGTGATCCTGCAACTCCAAGCAAGCGAGACAGTCAAACGCAACCCAAAGGTTCGGGTCGTGTTACGATTGCGACAATCAAGAAGGCCATCAACGAGGCAACCACTAATCCCATCCAACAACACCTTCGAAGCCTGCCTTTGATGTCCAAGCTTGTCATGGCAGCTCTTTTGCTGCGAATTCGAAGAACAGGTCTTGCCGAGACAACCTTTGGGGATACCCTCGATGAGATACACCGTGCCTGCCTTCGAGCTCCAGCAGCGCTTCCAGGTGTAGCAGCAGTTCTCAATAATGGCCTGAAAGGAACGCAGATAGGAAGTCAGCGCCCAATGACCAGACCCGGTCACATTCACACAGCGGCGCTCGAATTAGTAGCAGCCGGCCTGATTAACCTTGAAGCTCAGCGCGCAGAGAGATCCAGTAAGCTCCGTCTTTCTATTGCAGACGATGAAGTGAAAATGGCCCTCCGCGATGACGGAGACCTTAAGGCTTTGGGTATCGGTGTATAACAGTTGTAGTGTAGTATAGAACCCGAACGGCGTCCTGCGACAATTCATCCTTAATATGAAAAAAACATACTACCTCTAATTGCTCCTTTAAAACTTTCGTCGGGCCAGTGTGGGCTTCCATTCGAGGGGGTGTGATTCTTCTGTTGCTGTTTCGTCTTGCTTCCAGATTTTGACTGGGATAGATGCATTAGCGAGGCAAAGACAAGCATGCCATGGCAAGATAGATACTTACTTGTTTTATCAGCTTCACCACAGATCAGACGTAGGCCAGAGCGATCGAACGTTGAGCTCATGATACCTGCCTCGGCATCAAGAGAACCGGGTTGAGCTGTGGTATCAAGAGATTGAAATCGATGGCCAGTCTTCCAATCCCAAAAGCTCATGGAGCCATTATCGCCTACAGTTCAAATTAGACACATTTGGCGAGGAAGATCGTATCGCTTCGCTTACCTCCTGTAAAGAAGACATTTTGCTCGTTTACACTCATCGTGTTAATAATAGCATTATGGCCCTCGAAGTTCTGCATAAAAGCACCTTCAGGGCACTTCCATTGCTTGACGCTCCCTGTGCTGCCACTAGCAAATGTGAACTCTGATGGATGTGTTGCTAGAGCACGAACACCTTTCTTGTGATGAGTTAGCACACCCATGGTCTTGCCAGCTGCGAGATCCCAGAGTCGGACTGTCGAATCCAGAGATCCAGTGATAACTTGAGGGTCAGCCTCTTGACAAACAAGATCGGAAACCGTCTGGGTGTGGCCAGACAGGACGTGAATGTTACTTCTGGTCCGCATATCCCAGACACGGGCAACACCATCGCGACCGCCAGTGACTAGAACATCGAGGGTTGGATGTAGGGCAAGAGTATAGACACCGCTGAGATGTCCGTGATAGTGACGAATGACTTTGTTAGTCTCGAGATCCCAGCACTTGACCATCTTGTCTTCACCACAAGAGAAGAGGTAAGGATGACGAGGGGACACTGCGAGGCCGCGCACAGTACTGATATGTCCAGTAAGAGTCAGCCTCAGCGAGCCCGTGGCCAAGTCCCAAATCTTGATAGTTCGATCTCCTGCACCGCTTGCAAACCATTTGTTGCCAGGTTCAACAGCCAGACTACGCACCCAACCGAGATGACCAGAGATGACCCTCATTAACTTCCATGGCGCGTGCCATTCTGGTTTCTGCTGCTGAAGGCCTTGCACTCCTCTTGACGTAAGACTCAGGTTCTGTGGTGTACTTTCGTCCCTGGCAGCAGGAGCAGATGCCTGACCCGAACTAGGCGCACCCTCGATGAGTTTCATTGCTGGGCGAGCAGGCACACCAGCCTTAGACGTTTTCTTCCCAGGCTGTTTCGTTGGGAGCTTCGCAGTAATTGATGGCGGTAAAGTCTCGACATCTGAGTATTCGTTGTGGAACCGTCTCTTGATGATGGGGTCCTCGGACGCGTCGTCTAGCTTCTGGCGCTTTGTAGTCGATCGCTCAGATGCATGAGCGTAGACTGTTCTCGAAACGTTCGCATTTTGCGCGGCAAGAGCATTGAGTCGAAGAGCATCTTGAGGCACTTCTGGTGTCTCCATGATGTATGTGCGCTTGTGTTTGCGACTCAAAAGTACTAGGTTGGCCGCTGGGGATGATGATGACGATAAACTGGGATATCTTTTGTGATGGAAGCGTGTAAAGGCTGGCAGCCGCGTGTGGCGCTAGATTTTTCTACACGCTAGCGCCACACATGTGTGGCTAGGTACCTAGGTTAGGTAAACTGGAAGATAAGGTAAGGTAAGGTATCTTACTCTCCACCTACTCCGTACCTTACTTGACTTCCTGCTAGCTCCCTTCTGCGCTAACAGGGATCTACGTAGACTCAGCTTCGTCACACTAACAAGCAGCACCTGTTTGATACCTCCAAAACGGCGGGAGTTTATTAACAACATTAATCTTCTTCTTATCAGCTTCTGTCGTTTCGTAGGCAGTATGGATATAGATGATAAGTTTCCTCTTCATACCGCTGCTCGTGAGGGGCGAGGTATGCTTGATGAATTATACAAACTCCATGACTGGGATCACCACTAATCTGCAAATATAGTATCTGTTTTTGAAGGACTTCTCAAGGTCAGCATTCACATTTATAACTGTATGTCTCAGATGTTGATTGCTTGGACAGTCAGACCCAAAATTGTCGCAACGAAAGGACAATGATGGTCGGTATCCAATACACTGGGCGGCTTCATCTAACAATTTGGACATCGTCCAGTTGTTAGCCAACCAACGCAGTTTCGATGCTGATGTCCAGGTGAGCAACAACTTCTCATTGAAAGTCTTCCCTCCCCCTTCAGAACTATAACCGACGCATTCTAGGATGAAAGTGGGTGGTCTCCTTTGATGATCTCAGCCAGTGTCCCGGAGGGCGAAGCTGTTGTCAAATTTATCATGTCCAAAGACGCGGACGTGAACCTCAAAAGTAAGTATTGCTCTCCGTCTACCAATTCAGATATACTCACCGGACCTCGAAGACTCTGCTGGACAGGTAACGCTTCCATCACCAAGTCTGAATCGAGAAGCATCTAAGCTCACTATATAGACTGCCCTTCACTTTGTCGCCTCCAAGAAGAACCTTGATATTGCCCGCGTTCTTATCGACAACGGCGCGTCGACCCGAGTACGCGATCGCAGGGGACAGTATCCCATACATCGCGCTGCTGCTGTCGGTTCTGTGCCAATGGTGACTCTGCTTCTCAAAAACAGAAGTCCGCTAAACCCTGCTGATAATGAGGGATTCACCCCCCTCCATCACGCAATTGCAGAGGGACATGGTAAAAAGCTTCTCTTTGCCACCGGTGTCAAAAAGTCACTAACCTCTGTTCTTCAGGAGACACTGCTGTTGTCCTGCTCAAAGAAGGCGCTGATTTCACCCTAAAGAACAGCGCGGATGAGCTAGCACTTGATCTGGCACCAGATAAAGAAGTATGTATATCTTTAAGACACAACAGAACATGGAGTTTTTGGCTCTCTTCTCTTCGCACCACTCTATAAACTCCCATCTAACTCTGTCTCTTTGCCAACAGGTACGCCGATATGTCTTACAAGGTGCAGAGCGTGAGGGTATCGAGTTGCCAGGGTAGCTAGGAATACATGCTGGAAGAAGGAAGAAAAAAGCTGCAACACATCACGACTTTTCCCGAGTCTAAGATGCAAACACGAGAAAGCAATAAAACAAGGCAGAAGATAACCAAGTAAAATAGAATCAAGCTCTTCCCCTTTCTTACTTCATCACGGTCCGTTCCACCAACTCGCGATACATATCCTTAACGTCCTGAACATCAGCCTTGAGCTCCTCAACGAGCTCGCTCTTCTCGCCCAGCATCTCTAATGTTGTCTGGTATCGCGAGTTGATATTCTCTACTTCTGTTTCTAACTCTGTTACCCGTGCTGAAGCGGTCTTTTGTGTTTCCAGCTCTGTCATTAGGTTCACGATATCAGATCGCGCTTCGTCTCGCTGGCTGCAAACACGAGCCATCTCTTCTTTGGCAGCCACCTTCTCGGCTTCCAATCGTCGAATTGCCGCGCTCATTCTCTCGACGAGCTGAACGGAAGGACCTGCCCCAACTGTCGAGACCGAAATCATGTCTTGCGCAACGTTGCGGGGAGATGAAGGGTCAACGTCATCTAGACCGTCATCACGATCTGGCGGCGGTGATGCGGCGCGTGGTGACTCGGTAGGTGGCTCAAAGGGCGAGAAAGGGGGTGGGGGAGGTATCGCATGACCGGCCGTGGACAAAGCACTAGGACGAGGGGGTTGACTGGACATTCTTCGTCCAAAGAAGAAGCCATCGCCGGCGCTTTCGGTTTGGCTTCCCGGTGTGGGCACTCGACGAGGCTGTCTTGCTGGTACAGGAAGCCCGATGAAGTCCGAGCTAAAGGTCCGGGTAACAGAAAGCAAAGGGGAATCGGGTCTGCTCTGAGACCGGGGTGTGCTTGTAGCAACATCGTCTGCCCATTGCCTTCGTTCGGCCTCGGCCGAAACCTCCCTGCTCACCGCTCGCTGTTGCTTCTCGAGCTCGTTGCGTGCCTGTTCAAGGGCCGTCTCCACGCTCTTGTGTTGGATCCTGAGGGCAGCAAGCTCTTCACGACATGTCTCGAGCTCCTGCCGAGCGACTGTGAGAGCTGGACTAACGTCCTGCAGCTCATCCTCGAGTCGCTTATACCGAGTTGCCTGTCCAAGATGTCAGCCATCTTCCCCCTTTTTCAGTGTCAAGAACATATAATTTACCGCGTCACGAGCCTTCCTCCGCATTTCTGACTCTCGCCGTTGCGCTTCGTCCCTCTCCTTTTCAAGGCTGGCAGCCTTGGTCAGGAGTGAGGTCTCTATACCTTGCCAGTTCTCGCTGGCTGATGCATACTGCGATTGGAGGGTTTCAATATGTCGTATCAACTTGATGTCACCACCAGATCCTGCAGAAGCCTCCTCGGCCGTTACTCTCATTGCCTCGAGTTTGCTCTCGGCCGCTCTCAGCTCAAGTTTCAGCTCTTCTTCAATATTCCGACCACGTTCTAATGCCCGGTCTAACTTCTCTTGCCACTCAACCTCAGTCAGGCGCAATTTCTCAACCAATGCCTCTTTTTCTGACCGCAGTGATGCGATAGTACGGTCAAGTTCCTGCTGTTTGTTCTTCTCAACATCCAGCGCCTTTTTCAATGCCTCAGTATGGGTGACTTGTATTTGCTCAGTCTTGGCTTTAGATTCTTGCTCCAGCCGTCGATATGCCTCCTCCTTAACAGCTTTGTCTTTCTTCAGGGCATCGAGTTCCTTCTGGAGCGTAGCGTTCGCTTTTCGCACTTCCTCATTTCTCTTCTCTTGCTCTTCCTTGTTGTTGATTCGACTACGCAGAGATTCCACCTCGGCTAGAGCCTTTTCTTTACCTTGTTTGAGCTCATTGGCCTGCTTCTCGTTATCTATAATCTGGCTTCGCAGCTTGCGAACCGTTGTCCGGAACTTTTGCTCTGAAGTTGAAAGCTTTCGTCCTTCCTCCATCAGTAGAGCGATCTTCTCGTCTTTTTCGGCCAATTTGCGCTCTACACTACCCGCTTCAGCAGAGCTTGCAGTCTGCCTAGCCGCATCGGCGGCATTTTTGGATAGAAACTGCAATTTGGCTTGTAGCGAGTCGATTTGCTCAATGTACTCTTGAATCTCTTCTGAACGAGGCGCGTGAGCTTGAGTGGCGTCCTGGTCTTTCTGTGACTTTTCAACTGGAGCATCTACGATCTGTGGTGCCTCTACGGGATGCCTGGTATCTGATATTGGGCTGTTGGGCTTTTGCTGGATGCTGGATTTCTCCGTAACTTCTTGTTCTGGTGCACTTCGGGGTTCGGCCTCAGAAGGCGGCTCAACGATAACCGGGGTGGGAAGATCATGCTTGAGGTTTTGTTCACTAACCTCCCTACTATCGCTTCCTTCAGATGTCGCCGGTTGTTCAGCTGGGGGGGCGGAAGCTGGGCTGTCAGAGGAGGTTGACTTGTCGACTTCGCTGGCAGGTTCAGTTGGCTTGATTTCTGGTACATCGATGCTTTGTCTCATCACTACGGGTTCAGTGCTAGCAGGGCGCTCCCTATCAACCGAACTACGAGAAGTATCGATGGAGCTGCGAGGAGACGATTGTGAGGTTCGCGAGGCCATAGCCTTGGCCAACCTGGCTTGTAGACGATCATTGGCACGGTTGGGCTTCGGGGCGGCAGCTATAAAGAACAAAGGGGTCAGCATGCGACAGTCTGCCCACATAAGAACACGATTGAGGAGAAAATAGAGGCATACCAGATGCAGTCGGTTTGGGGCTTAGTGATGGCGAGGGCGCGGGCGCGGGCGCGGCCTTCATTCCCTGCTGCTGCTCATATCCTTGTGCTGCCTGTTGGTCTTCGTCAAGTAAGTTGTCGAGACGATTCTCGACGCCTTCAAATGCCGAAGAGAGGAACGCTCCCCAGCGCGACCCTTTGCCCGGCGCAGTCATGGTCGAATGACGAGAGCGCCCGAGGTATTGGGTCACAGCTCGTCGTTGTCCGTCGTCAACTGATTGACGTGATCGCTGGTGGTCACCTCATCGATGTGCTGCAGAAGAAGTTGATGTAGCGCCTGGGAGTCCTGGGAGCGGCGCTTGAGTAGACCAGGTTGTACTGCAGCTGCAATGTAGGTGTGTAGTTGTAGTTCGGTGGTGGTGGTGGTGGTTTGCAGGGCAACGTTGGCTGAAGGTTGAGGTGTCGTCAGCGCAACTTGAGAGTGGCATGTACTAAGGTTAGGTAGTGGGTGGTAAGTGGAGTGAGACATGGACCTCGAGACCAGGGAGGATGCTCCAGGATGATTAGAACAAGGGACAGGCTACATATATTGAAATCACCTCTATCATTGCGTGATGAAGTCACCCAAGGAATTCGATTTAATTACCATATGAATTGGATTGAATTGTCCCCAACTCGTGTACTTCCATAAAGTTGAAGGTGGCGTTCGTACAGCCAGGAAAATGGCCAAAAATTGACAAATAGAGTAGAAAATGTGCCGTTTGCCTCTACGGCAATGTGACTTGTTGGAGTCGACACAAAGAGACCTCCAATAATCAAGACTTTTCAGCTTCAATAACGAGCAACTTCTAAACAAAAAAACCATTTATTGACTTTACATCGTGCCTTGTCACCTGGGTATACATGTAGTACAACAGTTCGCTACATCCAGCATATACAGTCCAAGTACATACTTATCCAGACTTCAAATACCATACCAGTCATGATCAATATCCAATGCTAGAATATACTCGAAGCACCAAATCCCAGACATGCCATGAGTTGTTAATGCCAAGCCGAACCTAAACACCGACCATATCCATGTTGGTGCCATGTTGACATAGAACGTGGTTACCAAAAACAAGAGCACCACAACGAAATGCATGAAGTAGTGACAAACATTCAAATAGCATTGGCCAACACGCTCGCTTGAAATAGACTCTCATGTATCGTTCGTTCGTTCGTTCATCCATCATCTTATCACTCCTCATCCAGCGATCTTCTTCCACCAACTTGTACGAGGTGTTGTTGTTGCCTCCATAAAGGTTGGCGCTCGACGGCTGTGATGTCGTTCGTCACTACCTTCCGAGCGCCTATCTCGGTGACGTTCTCTATCTCGACCGCCTCGCTCACGATCGTCTCGCCTTGCTCGTCGCCTTCGCCGATCTTCGGCCTCTTCTCTGGGCTCTTCCTCGTATTTCGATCGATGAGCTCGACGAGCTTCACGTCTTGCCATCTCATCCTCGGTCTGTCCACCATTTGCTTCACCCCCGTCACCGAGGTCAGGAGGAGGGGGCGCATCAGAGTGTTCCTTGACCCATGACGAAGTTCCAGAATGAGGCCAAGCTGGAGCCTGCGGTCTCTCTTCGCGACGATGGGATCTCCGCTGATTATATTCGTCTGCAGGTTGCTGACTTCGTCGCTGACGACCTTCCTCCTCTTCTGCACCTCGGGCAGCTCGCTTTGTGTCGCGGCGGCGGCGTTCACGTTTGGCAGCTCGACGAGCCTCTTCATCTTCGGCTTGTTCTGCGGCAGCAGCAGCTTCCTGTTCTCTACGCAAGCGCCTACGTTCAGCTCTTTGCGCCTCCTTTTCCTCTTGCAGTCGTTGTTGTTCTTCTTGCGCATGTCGCTCCCCCTGGGCTCGTCTTGCATCTTCATCACGCTGTCGTCTGCGTTCAGCACGGCGGGCCTCCTTGTCTTGCCTTAGAGGATCGGCTTCTTCCTCGCGCTGTCGACGTCGTTCACGGCGTGCCTCATCTCGAGCTCGACGCGCTGCTCCCTCGGGGTCAGGACCGCTTTCAGCAGCCCTCTTGGCCCTGCGTGCAGCTCGTCTTGCTTCGCGGTCAGCATCTACTAATACTGCATCACCATCCATTTTGGCGCTGCGCAAGGCCTCGTCGTCAGTTGTTGCATAGGTACTGCGACGTCGCAGAGGGTCAGGTCGTTCAGTCTTCGGCGTTCGCAAACCGCTGAAGAGGCCAGCGAAACCTGAAGACTTCTTGGAACTTCGCGGAGGTGTGTCAGAAGGAACGTCAGGCTCCACCATCACGGGCTCTTCATCCCTCGATCTCTTGGCTCGCCGACGTCGCTCGGGATCTACCACGGCAACTTCTTCCTCTTCGCGTGATCGTGGTTTGTGAGACCGGCGGCGCTCGCGTCTATCGGGCGCGAGTTCGGCATCTACCATAACCAAATCATCGTCCTCATGCGATCGTGGTTTATCTGAACGACGTCGTTCATACCTATCAGGCACGGGAGCAGCGCCGGACATCATTGCATCTTCATCTTCGCGTGATCGAGGTTTACGCGACTTGCGGTGATTGCTTAATTCATCCTCGCCCATGAGCACATCTTCAGGAGGAGGCGATACAAGTCCGCGAGCATTAGTAGAGTGGCGACGTTTGCTGCTGATGCCGTCTTTTTTCTCGCGCATAGTAGCGGAACGAGTGAGTGGTGGTTTACTGAACAAAGCAGTGCCACGAGATCGTGATGGAGTCTTCTCAACTTTGTCAGATGAGGAACCCTTAGACGACGTCTTTTCCTCTCGCCGTCTATGTCTAGTTGACTTCTCTTGGGGCTCATCCCTCTCTTCATGTGGTGTCGCGGCCCACCGACCAAATGAAGTTCCTTCGCGATGAATTTTGGGTCTTCGAGACTGCTTCGGCTCAGGTGGTGGCGTCAATGGAGGATCTGGAACTGGAGGAGGCGGAGGAGCATCGCGACGGGATTTGCTCTTCCTACTTTTCCTTTCTTTCTTTGGCGATAAGTCTATGACCTCGACAATCTCGTCATCTGCAGGGGCTTCGGGGACGTGGTCCTTTGGGAGTACCTCTGGTTCCTTCTCTTCGTCTTCGTCGAGAATAGCTTCTTTTTCGACGTCGCTCGATTCTTTATTCGCAGTGTCTTCAGCGTCCGCTTCTTGATCCTCATCGTTGTCCTCGGCTTCAATGTCCGACTTCTCATCTTCAGGAGGGTTGCCGGATTCAACTACATCCGCTTCCTCACCTTCTACTGCTGCGGGAGCCTCTTCTTTCGCGGCTAACTCTGCAGCACGCTGGGTAGCGTTCTCCTCTAGAACTCTAAGTCGTTCGGTGTCCTTTCTGCCGAGCCTACCTTTTCTTGCTTTCTTGAACTGGAGGGAGTCAAGTTCCTCAAGTTCTTTCGTGACCACCTCACGAGCTGCGGCTTCTGCCGACTCTTTAGCTGCTGCCTCCTCAGCATCAGTATCGTCCCCCCCTTTGCTCATTTCGCCATTATCGATATCCTCGTCCTCTTCCTCGTCCTCGTCCTCGTCTGCTTTTTCTTCTTCCTCTTCCTGTTCATCCTCTTCAGCATCATCAACTCCGAGGTCTTCTTCTGCAGCTGCTGCTTCCTTAGCGGCGCGTTCTTCGGCGCGTTTCGCTGCATTATCCTCTAAGACTCGAAGCCGCTCGGTGTCTTTTCGGCCCAGTCTGCCCTTTCTCGACTTCTTCGCTTGTAGGGCCTCAAGTTCCTCCTCCTCCTCAGCGATAGCTGCCTCCTCTGCCTCCCGAGCTGCTGCTTCCTCTGCCTCCCGAGCTGCTGTCTCCTCTGCTTCCCGAGCTGCTGTCTCCTCTGCTTCTTGGATTGCCAACTCTTCTTCGTCTACTTCAGGCTCTTCCTCTTCATTTTCATCTTCCTCTTCCACTTTACCTTCCTCTTCACCTTCCTCTTCCTCCTCACCTTCGTCGTCTTCCTCAGGTGGATGAGCTATAGCAGCATCAGCGGCAGCACGTTCTTCTGCACGCCTTGCTACATTCTCCTCCAATATGATAAAGCGTTCAATATCCTTCCTGCCTAACCTGCCCTTTCTTGCTTTCTTGGCTTTAAGGGCCTCGAGTTCGGCTTCCTCTTCCCTCGCAATAGCTGCCTCTTCAGCTTCTCGAGCTGCAGCTTCTTCGTCTTGGGTCTCTAAAGGCTTCGGTTCTGGCTCTGGCTCCTCCTCGACTCCTCCAGTCTCTCCCACACCTTCGATATCGGGCTCCTCCTGAACGACTTCGGTCCCAGCCTCAACAGCAGCTCGCTGCTGTTCACGGCGAGTGGCATTTTCTGACAAGACGATAAATCTCTCGGTGTCCTTCCGACCAAGTTTTCCCTTCTTTGCCTTCTTTTTCATCAAAGTTGCCAGTTCTGCCTCTTCCTCGACGATGACCGCTCGCTCGACCTCCTCCAGGCCATTATCTTCAGGCTCAGGCTCAGGAGCTTCAGATTCTGGTTTGGATTCGGGTTCGGGTTCACCAAGCCCTGCTTCAGCCTCTGCCACTGCGTCTTTTGCATCTCGGATTGCCGCCTCCTCAGCACGTTTAGCAGAAGCCTCTGTCAGCGCTTGGAATCTTTCAGTATCTTTGCGGCCCAGTTTTCCTTTCTTAAGCCTCTTCTTGGTCAATGCAGCCAACTCGGCCTCTTCTTCTGCGATGAAGGCAGCTTGTGCCGCCGCCTCAGCTGACTTAGCTTCGGCTATGGCCGTTTCATCTTCCTGATGATCAGGCTCAGCAAGTTCCTCGGCTTCAGGTTCTAGCTCCTCAGCCAACTCGTCTTCCTCGCCGTCTTCAGCATCGACAAATTCATCGTCCTCCTCTTCCTCAGCTCGGGGGACGTCTCCTAAATCCTCTCCTGCTTCCTTGGCTGCCTCAGCTTCGGCGCGCTTTGCAGCATTTTCGACAAGGATATTAAATCGCTCAGTATCAGAACGACCGAGTTTACCTTTCCTTGCTTTCTTCTTATTTAATGCTGCAAGTTCTGCCTCTTCCTCTGCAGCAATGGCTGCAGCTTCAGCGTCGGCTGCCTCCTGGGCAGCTACCTCTTCTGCATCATGGTTCTCCTCGGGCTCCGGTTGAAGAATATCATCAACCTCCTCAGGTATCAATTCTTCAGCCTGGCCGTCAGGTCCGGCTTCCTTGATAGCGTTTTCTTCCGCGCGTATAGCTACGTTTTGCATCAACAGATCAAAGCGTTCTGTATCCTTTCTGCCAAGTTTGCCCTTTCGCGTCTTTTTAAGATTAAGGGCAGCGAGCTCCTCTTCTTCTTCAGCAGCGATAGTAGCAGCTATAGCGGCGGCTTCGGCTTCGATAGCAGCAGCTTCAGCATCGTCCTGGCCAGGAGTCTCTTCTTCTTCTTCAGCAGCATCTTCTGGGGTAGTATGGGCCAGAGCTTGAGCGGCGGCGTCCTTTGCTGCCTGCTCTTCAGCGCGCCTTGAAACATTCTCGGTTAGAAATGTGAACCTCTGGGTATCCTTGTTTCCGAGCCTTCCTTTCCGTGCCTTCTTAGCTTCAAGAGAAGCAAGCTCTGCTTCTTCTTCTGCGGCTATGGCAGCCGCCTCGGCAGCGGCTTCGTCATCAATATCAGGAACCGGGACATCAGGGGCATCTTCAACAGTCTCTTCAGGCTCCAGGCTTGGTTCCTCAAGCTCTTCTTCGTCAAGTAGCTCTTCCACGACCGGGGCTTCCTCAGTGGCAGCCTCAACCTCACGGGCCGCTTGTTGCTCGGCTCGTTTCACAGCATTCGAAGACAACTGCTCAAAACGCTCTGTATCCTTGCGTCCTAGTTTACCCTTCTTGGCCTTCTTGGCGGCTAAGATGGCCAGTTCTTCGTCCTCAGCGTCAGCAACAGCCGCAGCTTCGGCTTCAGCAGCCTCTTTCGCCGCTATCTCCTCAGCCTCGGCGGCGGCGGCAGCTTCAGCAGCTGCAGCAGTTGCAGCTTCTTGAAGTGCTTGCTCTTCGGCTTCCTTGGCAGCTCGTTCCTCAGCAACCTGTGCTTCCCTTGCAACCCTGTTTCCCAGAAGATAGTCAAATCGATCTGTATCTTTGCGTCCCAACTTTCCTTTTCTCTGCTTTTTTGCTTCTAGAGCAGCAAGCTCTTCTTCTTCTTGGGCGATCACTGCCGCAGCCTCAATTTCAGCAGCCTCTCTCGCCACCGCTTCTTCCTCAGCAGCAGCAGCAGCCTCAGCTTCAGCAGACTCAATAGCGGCAAGCTCAGCAGCGGCAGTGAGCTCGGCTTCCTTAGTTGCTTGTTCTTCAGCTCTCTTAGTAGCGTTTTCGTTAAGGAGGGTGTATCGTTCCATATCCCTCTTGCCTAGCTTGCCTTTCCTTGCCTTCTTCGCCTCTAGGTCTGCAATTTCTTGTTCCTCAGCAGCAACTAAGGCCATAGCCTCTGCAGCAGCAGCATCTTCTTCAGAGGGTGACTCTTTTTCAACAACTGGTAGTTCCGGGGCATTTTCGAATAGTAAATCCTCGATATCAGCTGGGGGATCATTGATATCTACAGATTCTGCAATAGTGGCTTCTTGATCTTCCTCAGCGGCTTCTTCGTGTGCTGCATTTCTGGCTCTTTGGGTGGCGTTCTCAGTAAGGAAAGCAAATCGATCGCTGTCCTTTTTGCCTAGTTTGCCCTTCTTGTCTCTCTTAGCAATTAAGGCAGCTAGCTCTTCTTCCTCTTCAGCAGCAATAGTAGCAGCAATAGCTGCTGCTTCTGCCTCAATAGCGGCCGCCTCGGCTGCTTCAGCATCAGCTTCGGCATCTTCTTCAGCTTCGGTAGGAATTTCAGCAGCGAGATCTTCAACTTCGAGAACAGGCTCTTTCATTACTTCTGACGCAGCAGCCTTCTCGGCTCGTTGAGTTGCATTCTCGGTCAGGATAGCAAATCGGTCGCTATCCTTTTTCCCAAGTTTGCCCTTCCTATGCTTCTTTGCAGTTAGGGCAGCTAACTCATCCTCCTCTTCGGCAATAAGGAGAGCTTCAGCCTCTGCGGCCTCTCTGGCAGCAGCCTCTTCAACAGCAGCAGCCTCAGCTGCGGCTGCCTGCTCTGCTTCAGCTTGTGCGGCTGCTTCAGCCTCAGCAGCTGCTTGAGCAGCTGCCTCTTCTTGAGCCGCTTTCTCTGCCCGCGCCGTGCTATTGGCAGTAAGGAGGTTATAGCGGTCGGTATCTTTCTTCCCAAGCTTGCCCTTTCGCTCTTTCTTGGCAATCAAAGCAGCAAGTTCGGATTCTTCATCGGCAATAGCAGCGGCTTCTGCTTCAGCAGCTGCAATAGCATCAGGGTCGTTAGCCTCAGCAGAAACCTCATCTGTGGCTGGTTCAAGAGAAGGTTCGTTAACCCCTATCTCAGGCTCCGGTGCAGGATCTTCAGGTTGTTGGGTAGTCAGGGCTATTTCTTGAGCTCGCCTTTCTGCATTTTCCGATAAAGCAGCAAATCGATCAGCATCTTTCTTTGTAAGCTTACCCTTCTTAGCTTTTTTAGTAGTTAATGCAGCCAGCTCGGCTTGTTCCTCAGCAAAAGCTGCATCCTCTGCTTCGCGAGCTGCTGCTGCCTCTGCTTCAGCTGCTTCTGTGGCAGCAGCAGATTCTGCTGCTGCTGTGACTTCTGCTTCTTTTGCAGCCTGCTCCTCAGCCTCCGCTGCTGCAGCGGCGGCAGCTACTTCTTCTGCTTCCTTAGTGGCTCGTCGCTGTGCAGCATTTTCTGTGAGAATATTAAAACGGTCGGCATCCTTCTTGACAAGCTTCCCTCTTTTAGCTTTCTTGGCGGCAAGAGTGGCAAGCTCTGCCTCTTCATCAGCAATCAGGATAGCTTCAGCTTCGCTTGCTGTTATGGCTTCCGCTTCTGCTGCGGCCGTGGCTGCGGCTGTAGCTGCTTCTTCTGCTTCTGCTGCAGCTTCCTCGGCTTCTTTTGCAGCCTCGGCCTCAAGCGCTTCTTCTGCTTCTTTTGCAGCTACACGTTGCGCAGCATTTTCTGTGAGGATGTTGTACCGCTCTGTATCCTTTTTGCCAAGCTTGCCTTTCCTTGTCTTCTTGGCCTCCAGACTGGCTAACTCTGCTTCTTCCTCTGCGATAATAGCTACGTCGGGGGCTATAACAGGATCAGGATCAGTAGATACTGCGTCTATATCTACAAGCGGTTGCTCAGGCTCTGGTTCGGGTTGAGCTTCTGCCACCACCTCCGTATTACCATGGGTGGCTTCTCCAAGGTCTCCTTGAGCTTCAACAGCAGCAATCGTTTCAACTTGCTTAGCTGCTCGTTCGGCTCGTTCGGCAGCCCTTTGAGTGAGGACTTCAAAACGCTCCACATCCTTCTTCTTAATCAGGTTACCGCCACGCTTGATCTTCTTAGCGGTGAGATCTGCAAGTTCCTTCTCTTCTTCAGCAGCAATTGCAGCCTCCGCTTCACGGGCAGCGGCCGCTTCAGCCTCACGTGCTGCCAGGGCATCTACTTCGCGGGCTGCAGTCTCCTCGGCTTCCTTAGCAGCCTGCGCCGCGGCTGCTTCCTCGGCCTCTTTGATAGATTTTTCCTGAGCTCGCTTTACTGAGTTGCCAACCAAGGTCATTAGTCGAGCCGTTTCGTTCTTTGTTAGCTTGACCTTCTTGGCTTTCTTGGCTTTCAGCACCGCCATTTCCTCCTCTTCCTTGGCAGCTACTTCAGCTTCAGCATCTGCGGCGGCTTGGACTGCAGCTTCGGCGTCTGCAGCAGCTTGAGCAGCAGCTTCGGCTTCGGCTGCCGCCGCCGCCGCCTGTTCTTCTGCTTCTTTCGCTGCTTGTTCCTCGGCTCGTTTCGCTGCATTATTGATCAAGAGATTCAGCCGTTCCTGCTCTTTTTTGACAAGTTTTCCTTTCTTCGCCTTCTTCGACTGCAGGCTCTCCATTTCCGCCTCTTCCTGCGCAATTTCAGTGGCAAGTGCAGTGTCAGTTTCTGCAGCTGCTTCCGTGGCAAAGCCATCTTGGTCTGTCTCTTGAGCAACAAGTTCATTAAGAGGTGCCGCCGGGGCAACTGGAGCAGCGGCAATAGCTTCAGCTTCCCTGGCTGCTTGAGCTTCGGCCCTCCTTGAGATATTCCCTTCGAGCAGACTAAGGCGTTCTTGATCCTTTTTCAACAATTTTCCATTGCGTTTCTGCTTCTTCGCCAACAGTGTCGCAAGCTCCTCGTTCTCTTTTGCGGCTTCGGCGTCTTCCGCGGCATGTAAAGCGGCAGCTTCGGCGTCAGCTGCCGCTTGTGCGTCAGCGGCCGCTTGTGCAGCTTCAGCGGCCGCTGCCATCTCAGCATCGCGAGTAGCTCGAGCTTCAGCTCTTCGGGTGGCATTCCCTTCGAGGAGAGCAAGACGCTCTCGATCTGACTTAAGAAGCCGTCCTCCTCTTTTAGATTTCTTGTCCAAGAGACTGGCAATCTCTTCGTCTTCACGAGCTGCCTCGGCTTCCTCAGCTTCGCGAGCGGCTTGCTCTTCAGCTTCTCTGGCGGCTTGCCCTGGGTCTCCTATTAATCCATCCGTTCAGCTAGTTCTACAAATGTTGGGGGTTGATATTGGGGGAGGGCAGTCAGACAAGGCGAGTTCTCGACGTTCTATAACTTCTCCGCCCAGGGAAATGAAGTCCAACTCCAGTTGATTTTTCCATATGACATCATCTCGAGCCTTGCTTCTCAACCCTTCCTCAACATCATGATATGGCTCACCAGTAGCATCGATAAGAAACTCATGTGCATTAGGCTTCTTGTTGTCTATTGAGCCACAAAAAGCATCGTTAGGATCATCGGCGCCGGAAGTTTTGAAATCGAACGGGTCAGCGGCCGGTTTCTTGGGCTTCTTGCCAAAACCCCAAGAATCGAGGAGGTCGTCGTTGCCAACAGCCTCGACGGGATCAGGGGCGGGAGGAGGAATATCATCCTCTATTTGAATCAAGTCGCCAGCTTTCTTCTTTTTCTTACCTGTTCCCCATAGATCCCAACCGTCGTCTTCTTTCTTAGGCGGCTCTGGGATTTGATGAGCTTTAAAGAAATTTGACTCACTTGTTTCATCCTCACCTTTCTTTCCTATACCCCACGATCCCCATCCACTCGTCTCCTCTGGTGGAGGTTTTGCCTTTCCAGTGCCAAAAGTACTCCAAAAGTCGTCACCATCCTTGTCTTCAAACGAAGGGGGGTCAGGTGCAGGTGCAGGTATTGAATCTTGAGCCCCCCAAAGTGAACTTTGTGAATGTTCCTTTTTCCCAGACCAGCCACCCCACTGATCTTCCATTGAAGGGGGTTCAGGTGCAGCTGCCAAAGCAACTTCTTCCATGATTCCCTTCTTCTTGGCCCGGTCTTTTTTGGATATTCCCCAAGTATCCCAAATATCCTTCTTGCCGTTCGGAGGTGCAGTATCAGAATCGAGGGCAAGTTCTTCCAGGATGCCGCCAGCTTTGCCCTTCTTTTTTTGACCACTCCAGCCCCAAGGATCGTCACCATCTTTTGGTCCCTCATCGGGTTCTGCGCCCCAGAGCGTGGAAGCCTTCTTCTTCTCCTTCTTGGCACCAAAGCCCCAACCATCGTCATCTTCTTCAATTCCTCCTATTTTATCTTTAGGTTTGTCCCAGGGGTTCTCTTCAGCCTTGCTTTCTTGTGGTGGCGGCGGCGGTGCCGGTGCTGGTGTCGGTGCTGTTTCACTTTTCCCTCCTCCGCCCCAGCCCCATCCTCCTCCACCAAAGCCCAATTTCGCGCCCCATGAACTGGAAATACCCTTGGATTCTGGTGGGCTCAAACCAAGATCCAGTTTATTATCTCCAAGATTGATATTCTCGAATGTTGTGGGAGGCTTTGCGGGCGAGTTGCTGTTGCCATCACCATTTCCGTCGCCGGCGCCGCCTGCAGCGTCTCCTCCACTGGCTCCTCCATCTCCTCCGGTATTGTCATCCTTTTGACCGTCGTCTGCTGGTGGAGCCGCAGGCGGCGGCGGTGGTGGTGGAGGAGCAGAAGGTGTTTTTGTTTTCTTCTTCTTTGCCGCTTCGTAGAAACCTTGATGCGAGTTGAAGTCGATGAGGATATCGGAATTAGGATCGTTAAGTAGCGCATCATTCGGTCGGCGGCGTTCTTTTTGTGCGTCTGATGGTGGTTGAGGGGATGGATTGAGCCATGCTGGGGTTCGCATATGGGCATAACGGCTGGTCCCATTCAGGGGCATTGTGGTGTCGGTAGGATCGGAAGAGTCGCAAGATCGAGGGAGGCGACAATACCATCGTGGAGAAAGATCTGGTATAATTAGCGGCCTGTCGGCCACTTTGCGATGTGATGGTGAAGCAGAGACCTGGACAATTTGTATGACGTTAGACAAGACAGACTTTCAAACGTGTTCCAATTCCGGAACTGGATCGCATGACAAGACAGGAATGGGTGGCGGTGGGTTCCCCTCAGGAGAGTTCGGGCCGCTGATCGAGGGGTTGGCCGTTGAGCGCCACCCATTTAAAGCCTGTTAAGCTTTTGCTGGGAAACATGATTCAAGCAAAAGAGTGACAAGATTTAATTTGCAACTACGCAAGCTGAGCAGAAAATGAAACGAACATACATTTTTATGTAATCTGTGAACAACCCAGGCACGGGCAATGAGACTCAGTCGGTGACGCAAGGAGCGATCAACCGGCGCACTTGACAAACACTGAAAAACCGGCAGGCCATGCGCGCTTCTTGTCCAATTGTCTGTGAATGCCAGAACATCGACCGCGGCCATTGTGAAGAATGGAGCTCGTGCGAAGACTGAGCGACGTCACACACATGGAAGCTATAAGTATGAAGAAGGATAGAATGGCGACGAGGTATCGACAACTGAGCCAAGTCGCCAGAACAAAGGACAGTATGGGATGTCAAGTTCGTGACCGAGCAAATTCGTAGTTTCGTAGAAGTTTTCGTGTAAGTCGTAGTCGATTGGAATATCAAGCAGCAGAGTTGCGGGGTCTGGCCCTGTTCGAGGTTGTCGAAAGCAACGCCGTGACCCGGATGTATTGTCAGGGTCGAGAATAGGTAGGTAATGGTTAAATGATGCTGCGCTAGTGATGGGAGAAAAGAGTCGGATCGTCGAAGAAAACAAGATTGAGGCGTTTGTCAAGGCGAAGGAACGTGATGAGCGTGCGTACTGATTGACAGCCGAGTTAATTGACAAAACAAACCCTGGGCGACCAACTGTCACTTTTCACCAGCCACCCCTAGTCGTCGGATCGTCGTCTGGCCTGGACTACTTTTTTCGGGGGTCTTGCGTTGCGCGCTGTGTAAATAAATGAGCTTCCACACAAGATGACCCTCGACCACTCGAGGCAAAGCCAAATAACGAGTAGGTCTCCTCAAGATAGGTGAGGTTGGGAGAAAGGATTTGATGTGAAAGGAGGGAGACTGAGGAAGAGGAGGGGGGAGAAGAATTCACGGTGACGAGTAGCAAATGATTTGCAGAAAGTGCATGGCAAGAAAAGCAAGGGAAGAAGGAAAGGTCGAATCGGTAAAAGGTCCCATGCAATACTTTTGGGTGCTTCAGGCCAAGACAAATTGGTTGAGCTAAGAGCCAATGACGCCAGTTCTGGCTGTTCAGATCGTCGGCAGGCGAATTGCTCAGATGTTGCACTTGTCAAGGCCACTGTTTAATGGGTAGAATCAATGCAAAGGACAGGGTTCAGTGTCCAATGTTGATGTGCAGCCAGGCGAGAAAGGCGGGCAAACGCGGGCACAGGACAGGGAA
This sequence comes from Fusarium brevicatenulatum, assembly GCA_013363135.1. Lineage (NCBI taxonomy): Eukaryota > Fungi > Ascomycota > Sordariomycetes > Hypocreales > Nectriaceae > Fusarium > Fusarium brevicatenulatum. Next base: position 75,847 of record JABEEJ010000654.1, read on the forward strand.
ATCAACGCGACAGTTACAGCAAGAGATGTTCATAATTAAAGGCCCCGTCGGTGCTCAAAGCAGGGGACGTGCCCTCCAGGTTCTTTCGTCCTTACCTTTAGTACTAGGTAGTTAGAC